>VMDR010001714.1:0-114287 GCA_007922815.1 Macrotus californicus
TATCAATTATATCTTTATACTAAATTAACTTGGTCATGAGAGATGATTTTCCATTTCTTCAATATGAACTTCTCGATTAGGCTATTCCATTTGCAAACCTGCACTGTTTCAGCACCTCGCTGAAACCCTCGCAAAGCTTAAGGTCACTCTGGTTCTGTGCACACTCCAAAAACTATTTCATCTCAGAGTGGCATGGACCAAACTGCTGCTGCTGCTGCTGCTATTCCGGCTGAGTTCCCTGAGGCTCCTGATAAGTGATGTCAGGCCTTGAGGCCTCAGCATTACTTCCTCCACTGAAGCCCCCAGTGATGGCATGACCTAGCGTGTGGCCCACAGCAGAGCCCACAGCCACACCAGCTGCCGTGGTTGCCATCTGGGCCATGAGACCTGGCTGCCGGGGGGCAGCAGCAGGTGAGCCCACAGCAGATGGTGGAGCTGGTGCTGGTGGCTGAGCTGCTGGAGCTGGCCTGGGCGCAGCTCTCATCTGAGTTGCCCGGCTGGCCGGAGGGGCCACGCGGGAAGTGCGACTTTGGCTTTCACGCAGCATCACTACTGCACTGCGGCTCTGCATCTACAAGTTGGATACCTCATTATCTTAAAGGGAAGAAATTGAAGGACTTAAATTTAAGAGTAGGGATAAAACCACATTTTTCACTTTGCCTCCTTTTGTATTGTTTTATTTTTAAAATATGAACTGTGATGATATTTTTTCAAAGTTTAAAGATTTTTAGCTCAGGCTTTGCTGGATTTGTAATCTGAGTGTTGTCACTCAGGTCTGTGAATTGGGTACTAAAGAAAAAACTGCAGAAAGGGATGATTAAAATCTTCAGGCCTGGGGTCTAGGGGACAAGATCATTCAACCCACACTTGGCCACCAACTGGTTGTGTGATTTCAGGAAAATATCTCTACCTCTCTGGGCCTCTGCTTATAACATCTGTGAATGGCAGGTTAATTTTTCCCAGCTCCTGGTGGGTAACCTCTAAGCCCTTGGAATGGCCTGCTCAATAAGAGTGTTTTGGTTTACCTGGTGGCCTTTGTCTGTGCAGTATCAGCTTGCATTTTGGAGGGGTTGCAGACTAAGTTCAGTCATGTGGGAAGTCAGCCCTGCCTATGTAACTGACCTCTAAGAAAAAGCCCGGACACCAAAGCTCACATTAGCATCCCTGGCTGTAGTACTCTTTGTATGTTGTCACACATTGTTGCTGGGAGAACTGGGTGCTATTCACTTGATTCTACTGGGAAAGGCCAACTAGACTCTTGCGCCTGGCGTCTCTTGGACCCTAGGCTCCTCCTCCCTTTGATATCTTCAATCTGTATCCATTCAGTGTAATAAACCATAACTGAGTAAAAAAGTTCTCTGAGTTCTGCGAGTCCCTCTAGTGAATCACTGAACCTGAGGTGGTTTTTTGGATCCCCAGACGCAAGGGTGATTAACAGTGTGTGCCTCACCAGGGCACAGGCACCAATGAGACTGTGCATACACAGCATGTACTAGTCACAGTCAGTACTTATTAAGTTAATACTGTGTGCCACTCTGTGTCCATAAACTCGACTGATTCCTCATGACAACCCTGTGAGACCAATGACTTTTTATTCCCATCCCCCACCCATGATTAATTTTACTTTTTATTGTTAAATGTATTTTATAATCAGGAGTATAAAATATAAATGTATGGATTTAAAAAATACTATGCAGACAACTGTGAATCATCATCACCTTAAGAATCAAGGACAGACTTCCGGTGAAGATGGAGGCGTAGGTAGACACACTGTGCCTCCTCGCACAACCAAAAGAAGGACAACAACAAATTTTAAAACAAAAAACAACCAGAACTGACAGAAAATTGAACCGTATGGAAGTCCCACAACCAAGAAACTAAGAAACATACATCCAGACCGGTAGGAGGGGCGGAGAGGACTTGTGCGGCGGGGCGGCGGCTGGCAGATCCGGGAAAGGCGTGGCTGGCCAGGAGAGGTGGTAGCTGTGGGCCGGGCGTCCCACTCCCTCGTGAGGATAAACTGGGAGGAACAACTGGGGAGCGGGACAGACCCCACAACCCAGAGTTCCAGCGCGGGGAGGTGAAGCCTCAAAGCCTCTGACTGAAAACTCCTGTGGGGGTTGAGGCGGCGGCAGCGGGAGAAACTCCTGGCCTCACAGGAGAGCTCGTTGGAGAGACCCACAGGGTCCTAGAGCATACACAGCCCTCCCACCCGGGAACCAGTACCAGAACCAGCACCAGAAGGGCCCAATTTGACTTTGTAGTGCGGAAAGTGACTGAAAACCAACAGAGAGCGGAGCAACCACCATTGTTTCCTCTTGGTCCCCTCCCCCACAAACAGCATCACAACTCAGAGACGTGGCCACCTTGCCCTGGTGAACACCTAAGGCTCCGCCCCTTACTGCGTAGACAACAAAAATGGCCCAAATGAAAGAACAGATCAAAGCTCCAGAAAAAAAATACAACTAAGTGACGAACAGATAGCCAGCCTATCAGATGCACAGTTCAAAACACTGGTAATCAGGATGCTCACAGACTTGGTTGAATTTGGTCACAAATTAGATGAACAAATGAAGGATACAATAAGGGAAATGAGGAAAAATGTACAGGGAACCAACAGTGATGGGAAGAAAAACGGGACTCAAATCAATGGTGTGGACCAGAAGAAAGAAAGAAACATTCAACCAGAACACAATGAAGAAACAAGAATTCAAAAAAACGAGGAGAGGCTTAGGAACCTTCAGGATGTCTTTAAATGTTCCAATATCCGAATCAGGGATGCCAGAAGGAGAAGAGGAAGAGAAAGAAATTGAAAACTTATTTGAACAAATAATGAAGGAGAACTTCCCCAATTTGGCAAAGGAAATAGACTTCCAGGGGGTCCAGGAAGCTCAGACAGTCCCAAAGAAGTTGGACCCAAGGAGGAACACACCAAGGCACATCATAATTACATTACCCAAGATGAAAGATAAAGAGAGAATCTTAAAAGCAGCAAGAGAAAAGGAGACAGTAACCTACAAAGGAGTGCCCATCAGACTGTCAGCTGATTTCTCAAAAGAAACCTTATAGGCAAGAAGGGGTTGGCAAGATGTATTCCAAGTCATGAAAGGCAAGGACCTCCATCCAAAATTACTCTATCCAGCAAAGCTATCATTTAGAATGGAAGGGCAAATAAAGTGCTTCCCAGATAAGGTCAAGTTCAAGGAGCTCATCATCACCAAGCCCTTATTCTATGAAATGTTAAAGGGACTTATCTAAGAAAAAGAAGATCAAAAATAGGAACAGTAAAATGACAACAAACTCACAGCTATTAACAACTGAACCTAAAACAGAAACAAAAACAAACTAAGCAAACAACTAGAACAGGAATAGAATTACAGAAATGGAGATCAGAGGGTTATCAACAGGGGCGTGGGTGGGGAGAGAGGGGGAAAACGTACAGGGAATAAGAAGCATAAATGGTAGGTAGAAGATAGACAGGGGGAGGTTAAGAATAGTATAGGAAATGTAGAAGCCAAAGAACTCATATATATGACCCATGGACATGAACTAAAGAGGGGGAGTGTGGGGGGAAGGGGTGTGCAGGGTGGGGCAGAGGAGATGGGACAACTACAATAGTATAATCAATAAAATATATATAAAAAATAAAACTTATTTTGAAAATATTTTTTGTATACCAGAAAATTTTATACCAAGATTGATTGTCAAATGTATCATTTATTGAACAATAGAAAAAGCTATCTTTGAAGATATGGTAATTAGAGGTAATGATCGTCTTCTAAGTTGTAAAATTTCAGATTTGTTGGAACCTAATTCATTCACTGTGTAAATTAACTCTTGAATACCTACCATGTGTTGGGTATTTTGATGTTGGAAATAAAGTAATTTAGCAAACCAAAAAAAAAAAAAAAAAGAATCAAGGACAGCCCTGACTGGTGTGGCTCAGTGGGTTGGGCATCGTCCCACAAAGCCAATGGTTACCAATTCGATTCCCAGTCAGGGCACATGCCTGGGTTGCAGGCCAGGTCCCCAGCTGGGGCATGTGTGAGAGGTGACCAATCCATCTGACATCTGTGTTTCTCCCCCTCTCTTTCTCCCTTCCTTCCCCCCTCTCTAAAAAAAAAATAAATGAAATCTTCAAATAATAGAATAAAGGACATAGAAGCCCCCATAAGCCCCTGCTCAGTGACAACTCTTCCCACTTTCCAAGGTAATCATTTTCTTGCTTGTCTTTTCTTTATAGTTGAACCACCCAGTACATATTCCCAATACTTTATCGCTTCCTTTTATTTTCCCTGTTTTCAAGGGTTTTTTTTTAAAGATTTTATTTATTTACTTTTTAGAGAGGGGAAGGGAGGGAGAAAGAGAGGGAGAGAAATGTCAATGTGAGAGATACATCGATTGGTTACTTCTCACATGCCCCCAACCAGGGACCTGGCCTGAAACCTAGGCATGTGCCCTGACCGAGAATCAAACTGGTAACCTTTAGATTCACAGGCCAATACTCAATCTACTGAGCCACACCAGCCAGGACTGCTTTCAAGTTTATTGAATAGAATAATACAGCATGTGCTCTTTGGTGTCTGGCTTTTTTCACTTAACATTATATGTGTGAGATTTATCCATGTGATTGTGTGTATCAGTAGTTCTTTTTATTGCTGTATAATATTCCATTGTGTAAATATACCACAATGTATTTATCCTTTCTGCAGTTAATGGAAAGTTAGGTGATTCCCAGCTGGACCTATTGAAAACAGTGCTGCTGTGAACATTCTTTTCTGAACATATTTCCTGATGCCCACATTTAAGTTCTCTAGGATATATACTTAACATGAAATGGCTGGGTTACAAGTTATATGCATTTTCAAATTTATTCAATAACACTGCACTCTTTCCGATTATAAGATGAAGCAATTTCAACAAGAGAGGTCAAGTAACTTTCCTAAGATCACAAAGCCAAACTGCCTTGAACCCAAAGACACTTGCTCCCAGAGCCAAGCTCTCACTTAGCAGCTAGTGGCAAGTGTGGACACTGAATAGTTGTGAGCTATCATACTGAGGGTATAGAAGACTATTACTCTGGGTTTTCTTTCCTATCCAAGTTATTCTGAACTCTGTCCCCTTTAGTTAATCGTTAAGTGACCCCAAGAAGCCTGTGATCCTAAAGATTTGCCTTTCCCTGCCTACTGCCTGGTTAATCAGTCACTGCCCCTGTCTGGTAGCGCTGTAGCCTCCAAAGCCCCGTTATCTAGTGTGAAAGTGGTGAGGGACTCATGATGCTCTGGACCTGTCGAGTGCTCTATTCCCAGGCTGGCACCCCGACTGGGGGCTGGCAGCCCCTGAGCTTTGATGGAGGGGCCTTCCACCTCAAGGGCACAGGAGAACTGATGCGAGCATTGCTGGTGCTGCGACTGTGTGCCTGGCCCTCTCTGGTCACTCATGGCCTGGCGGTGAGCAGTGACCTTGGGAACTGGCCTTAGGGCTCCCCAAGGTCTGGCTCTGAGCCCTTACTCCTTGTGACCGCAGCTCCAGGCCTGGTCTCAGCGACTCCTGGGCTCCCGGCTCTCGGGAGCTCTTCTTCGAGCTTCCATCTATGGGCAGTTTGTGGCTGGTGAGACGGCAGAAGAGGTCAGGGGCTGTGTCCAACAGCTCCAAACACTAAGCCTCCGGCCCCTGCTGGCAGTGCCCACAGAGGAAGAGCCAGACTCAACTGTCAAGACTGGGTGAGTAAGCACAACCACCTCATGGGCCATCACAGTCCATATGTGCCTAGTCCCTGGCTTGTCATGGGAGGTCATATTAAAAATAAAAAAGAGAAAAAATAAAATTTAAAAGAAAGACTAGATGAACAGGGGGCTAGGGCCCAGGGAAGGGGTTTAGTAGGCTCCGGGATCTGACGCCTGCTGGTGGGCAGTGAGGCCTGGTATGAGGGGAACCTCAGGGCTATGCTGCGATGTGTGGAGCTGTCACGAAGCCTCCTGAAGACCTCTGCCCCAACTGGGGACATCCTCATGCAGTTGAAGTTGACGGCGCTGACCAGCACTTGGCTCTGTGTAAGAGACCGGCAGTATGTGGGAGGAAGGTGTGGCTGGCTGCCCACTATGTCCCCCTCACCATCCCACCCACCACCCTCTTCCAGAAGGTGCTAACTTCATGGATGGGAAGGCCAGGAGCTTCCTTGGAGCTGAGCCCTGAGAGGCTGGCAGAAGCCATGGACTCTGGGCAGGTAAGAATCTCAGGCTGGGGAAGAAATGAATAGTTGATGGGGAATGTTGGGGGAGCAGAGTCCCCTGGACTTACATGTAGCAGGCACCTGCAAGCAGTTTATTCAAACTATTTAACTACCACTTTTCCAGGCTCAGAACAATCAGAATAAATGTGGCTGTAGTTGGAATGGGTGGAATATGGGTCATCTGGGGGCTCCAGGGGAGGGGCCTGGGGGCTCAAAGCTCTGAAGAGTGATTGAGACATCAGCTCTCTATCAAATAGAAGAAAATATATCAATATTTAATCAATCTACTTAACTATGCTAGTGTATCCTGGAAGTTGTAATTAGGCCAGTGGGATTTGGTTCATTCACCCATCCATCCATCCACTTCTTCATTCTTTTTTATTTTCATGTCCTGTTTCTACCCTGCCTGCCATTGGCACCCACTCTGTTCTGTATAGTGTGTATCTTTCTTATTGTGATGTTGTTTTGCTAAGTATATACAGTTTGAGGGCATGTTTTTCTCACATTTCATTATGAAAATTTTCAAACATACATAAAAGTTTAAAGAATTTTACAACAAACACCCATATACCTGCCATTGTTAACATTTACCTATACTTGCTTTAAATCATCTGTCCCTCTATCCATTGCCCTGTCCATCTATCAATTCATCTTATTTTTTGATGAACTTCAAAGCAAGTTGCTCACAGCAGCACACTTCCCTCCAAATGCTCCAGAAAGCATGTCACTACTTGGAGCTCAATCATTGTTTATAGTACTTTATTTCTTTTCAGGTAAAATTTTCATATAATGAATAATGCACAAATTGTAAATGCATGCTTAAAAAATTTTTGTTTGTATCCTCACCCAAGGACATTTTTTCATTGCTTTTAAAGAGAGAGGAAGCGGGAGAGAGAGAGAAACAATTGGTTGCCTCCCGTACTCCCCAAATGGGGCTCCACAAGCAGGGCTCAGACCTGCAACCTAGACAGGTGCCCTGAGTGGAGATAGGACCCACAGCTTTTTGGTTCTCGAGATAACGTTCCAACCAACTCAGTCACACCAGCCTGGGCTGTAAATGTTCTCTTTGACGAACTAGTACAAATGCACAAAACTGAGCAATTCAAATCCCTATCAAGTTATAGAACATTTCTATCATTGCAAAAACTCCCTGTGTCCTTCTCCATCAGTCTGGGGGATATGTTTTAAGATGCATGCAAATAGTGTTATGTTATCTATCTTGATCTGTTACATACTTTTTCTCCTGAGCACTCGGACTTTAAGGTCCATCCAAGTGTCTTTGTCAATAGAATTCCATTGTGTGCAATTGCTGCTTCTAGTGGTGTGGTTTATCTTTCCTGGGATGGACACTCTGGTAGCCTCCAAGTCTCCACCACCCCAGACAATGTAGTAGAGCTCAGTTAGAGATAGTTATGATTTCCACATTAAAAATGCATTAATTCCCTAAATGTTTATTGGCCATCTATCATGTTCCAGGTGCTGTGCTAGGGGTGGAAGAGCAATGACCAAGATAAACAAACTCCCTGCCCTCAAGGCACTCACTTGCTATCAGGGAGGGTGTAAGAGACCCTTAAAAATGAAAACCAAAACTAATATGTAACAAGTTAGGTATAAATAATATTGTAGGTGAAAAAGGTTGAGGAAGGGGCAAGGAAAGCCCTGGATAGGGAGTTGAGAATTTAAACCAGGGAAAACCTCATTAAGTAGGGGGTATTGGAACAAAAATCTGGAGGAGAGGTAAGTAGACCTCGGCAGGAAGAGTGTCCCAGGCAGAAGGGACAACCAGAGCAAAGGCTCTGAGGTCGGAAGGTACCTGGCATGTTTAATAGCAGGGAGGCCAGTGTGGTTGGAGGGCAGAGAGCAAGATGGATAGTGTGAGGTCGTGAGAACAGAGGGGCCAGACGGGGTGGAGCCTAGAAGGCTGCAGTGAGGCCTTGGTATTTGTTGAGTAAATTGAGGTCCTAAGAGACTAATAGGAGGAAAACACAGCATTTATTATGAGCTAGTCACTGCTCTAAGCATTTTCTATAGGCCAACTCCAAGTCACTTCTCTGTCTAAGCTTCAGTTTCCTCACTGGAAAATGAAGCTTGGAATAACACCTGTCTACTAGGATCATTATGGAAAGTAAATAAACACAATAGTATGTGCAGTTACTTATTATTATAATAATGACAACACATATTGAGTGCTGATTATGTGCTGGCACTGTCCTGCTCTTGTTATGTCTGGGCACATCTCACATGTTAACCCATTTTTATCCACATAACTCCATGAGAAAGCTACCATTATCATTTCCACTTTACAGAGGAGAAAACTGAGGCCCAGAGAGGTTATGACTTGCTCAAGGCCACAAAGTAAGTGGTAGAACCAGGATTCAAACTCAGTTTCTGGGCCTTTAACCACTGTATTACACTTCAATAAATTGCATATATGTGAAATAGCAACTTTTTAGATTTCTAACAATTTCTAATTTTTTCCCCGTCCTGTGGTAGGGGAGAGGAGACTCAGGCCCTGGAAGGAAGTCCTGAGCTGCTCCCACCTTCCCTGCTATCCTCCCCTAGGACCTCCAGGTCTCCTGCCTCAGCACTGAGCAAAATAGGCATCTCCAGGCTTCTCTGAGCCGCTTGCAGCAGATGGTACAGGTAATGCCTCCTGCTGTGGCCTGGCTCTGCTGTACCTGCTGGGCACCACTGGAGCTCTGACCACAGTCTCTCTTGCCCTCAGCATGCCCGGGCCCAACACGTGAGGCTGCTGGTGGATGCTGAGTACACCTCGCTGAACCCCGCTCTCTCTCTGCTGGTGGCCGCCCTGGCCCTGCGCTGGAACAGCTCCAGGGAGGGTGGACCCTGGGTGTGGAACACTTACCAGGCCTATCTGAAGGTGTGTGGTGCATTGCTGGGCTATTCAGGCTGGAGTTCCAGCATCCTGACCTGAAGCGGCCTGTATGTTTTGCCAGGACACACATGAGCGGCTGAGGCGGGATGCTGAAGCTGCAGACAGGGCTGGCCTGGCCTTCGGAGTGAAGTTGGTACGAGGGGCGTATCTGGACACGGAGAGAGAGATGGCCCAGCTCCAAGGGACCAAAATTCCCACTCAGCCTGACTATGAGGCTACCAGTCAGAGGTAGGAGTGACAAGTAATAACAGCATCTCACCTTTAGAGCTCACTACCCAAGATACTGAGCATCCTGTGTGTGTCTACACATTACTCCCTCTTCCTGGTCCAGGACAGCCCCACATCCCACTTGAATAGTAGCCTTCTCTTTGGGCTCCTTGCTCTCTCCTTGAGCCCTCCTTCCCTGTCTCCTCTCCACACACAGCCAGAGAAAGTCCTGTTTATACCCAAGTCAAATCATGTCCCTCCTCAGTTCAAAATCCTTCCATGGATGGGGGAAGGCAAAAAAAGTGGGAACAGAAGGCACATTGGGAAACTGTGACAGCACAAACAATAAAAATAAAATGTTAAAAAAAAACCCACATTATTTAAAAAAAATCTTTTCATGGGTCACATTGCACCCACAGTAAACCCCAAACCCTTACAGCAACCCACAAGGCCCCACACAATCTGGCCACTGCCACCTCTCAAACTTTCCTTCCACTTCCCCTCACTCTCTGCACTTCTTGATGATCCCCAGGGCCTTTGTACTTCCTGTCCCACTGCCTAGAACGTTCTTCCTTCAGACAGCTGCATGGCCCAATCCCTCACCTCCTTAGGTTTTTGTACTTTTGGTACCTTCTCAGGGGGCCTTCCCTGACCTCCCTATCAAAAATGAGAATACCTCATCACCCATTCTCTTCCTGGATTAATTTTTCCCTCTAGCACCTGTCAGTACAGTTTCTATACAGCTCTACAGTTTCATATTACATTGCTCATTGTTTGTGTCTAGGAGGGTGGGGGTTTCTGATTTGTTCACTGCTAAAATGTGTTCACTGCTTAAAATTGTGCCTGTTGCATGGTGGTGTTCACTCAGTATATGTCTTCTGAATGAATAAATAAACCATTCCAAGCAGTAAGTACTATTATTAACATCTCCAGTGCACAGAGGCTAAAACCGAGGCACTGAAAAATGAAATCATTTATCCAAGGTCACATAGCTAGTAAGTGGCAGGGCCAAGATTTGAGCCCAAGAAGACTGGCTGTAGAACCCTCGTTCTTACCCACCATAAATCACCCCATGCTGGGGCAAGATGCGAGTGAGCTCCTTGGACCCCCGCCTCATGACTCTGAAAAGAAGGAATTTATTTCTTCAACACATGCTTGCCAACCACCTGATTTGGATCAACACCTGTTTTGGACCCTGGTTAAAGTAGCAACCACGATGACCCTAGGTCTTGTCCTCATGGGGCTTTCAAAGTCTGACTCTATTTCAGTGAATCAAGGAGAGGTTTGTACAGCTTCAGGGGCTTACCCAAGCTATTAGGGCACGTGGCCAAGCCATGGGTTGCATCCAGGGCCAGTGAGGGTTTCCGCGCAAGTACCATACAATTCACGTGCCATGAAATTCACCATTTAAAAGTGTACAATCAATTCAGTAGATTTTAGTGTATTCACAAGGTTGTGCAACCATAGCCACTATCTAATTCCAGAATATTTTCATCACTTTAGAAAGAAACCTCATACCCACTCATTAGCATTCACTCCCCACTGCCTTTTCCCCTCAACATCTGGCAACCACTGATCTTTTTGTTCCTATACTGGACATTTCATACAAATTAAGCCATGTAGTATGTGGCCTTTGTATGTGGCTTATTTCACTCAGCATGTTTTCAGGGTTCAACCATGTTGTAGTGTCTATCTGTGCTTCATTCCTTTTTATGACTAAGTGACTAAGTAATATTCCTTTGTATGAATGAACCACACTTCATTTATCCATTAATCAGTTAATGAACTTTCAAATTATTTACACTTTTTGGCTGTTGTGAATAGTGCTGATGTGAACATTCATGTAGACATTTTTGTGTAGACAAACATTTTCAGTTTTCCTTAAAGTTCGGTTATCTGGGAGTGAGATTGCTGGGTCACATGATAACTCCACGTTTAAACTTTTGAGAAACTGCCAGATGGTGTTCCACAGTCTCGTACCATTTACACTCATACCAGCATTGCACGAGGGTCCCAAATTCGGCACACCCTCCCTGGCATGGCACCACTCGTGTTTTAATGTAGATTTTGAATGAATAATAAATTCACATGACTCAAAAATTAAAATGATATGAAAATGACTATACTGACACACCTAGTTTTGACTCAAGTCCCCATCTAATCATAGAATCTCCCTGATCCCCATAGGTCATCCCTTTTGTTAATTTCTTACATGTGTTTCTTAAATTCCTTTATGCGTACAGAGGCAAACACAAAGATTTTTGTATTTGCAAAAGGCACATGTCTACATACTGCTCCTTGCTTTTCCACTCAACTGCCTCTCTTAAAGGCAAAATGGTCTAGCGATGAGCACAAGCCTTGGAGCATCAGACAGTCTGAGTTCAAATCCCAGCTCAGCCGTTTCTAGCTGTGTGACCTGGGGACAAGAGACTTAACCTCTTTCAGCTTAAATTCTGCTTCTGTAACATGAGGAAAACCAGAACATCTGCCTCACAGAGTTGATTTGAGAATGAGATGAGTGAACATATGTGTGTCAGGCAAGGTAAAGGAGATTTAATGAAGGGAATAAATTAATGGAGTGCCCTGGATGGTGGATTTGAGGGCTGGTGTGCAAACTGAAAGGGTCGCAGGTTTGGTTCCCAGTCAAGGCACATGCTTGGGTTGCAGGCCAGGTCCTCAGCTGGGGTCATGAGAGACAACCAACTGGTGTTTCTTTCCCTCTCTTTCTCCCTCCCTTCCCCTCTCTGGAAAAATAAATAAATAAAATCACTAAAAATTAATATTAAAAAAATTAATGGAGTGTGGGTAAGGTCCGAATAATCCACAGCGAGTGTTGAGGCACTCAGAAACCCACAAAAGTGGGAAATGGTTACGACCCTAATGCTATAGGTGAGAAAGAAGGGCCACAGTGGAGGAGGTGTGGACAGCTGGGGTGGGCCAGAGAAGGGGCTAAGGGGCAAAACACCTGAGCTCTCTTCCCTCCCACCTTCTAGTCTCCTGCCCATGACTCCCTGGGTGTTGCAAGATGTAAAACGTCAGCTTCCTGAGGGGCAGAGAAGGGCAAAGAACAGATCTGGAGGGCAGTGGGAAATAGCCACCATAGCAGGTGAAGGCCGCAGGGTGGCACCTGGCCTCTAGCAGCTCAGAAAGCACTTTCCAGCCTTTTTACCTTTCTAGGTCAGCACAAAGAGAGTCCTTGTTCTGTACATAGCTGCACAGCACTGCACTGTGCTCTGTACCATCATGCATCAAGCCAGTCTCCCATTTAAGGACATTTGGGCTGTTGTTAATTATGTTCTATAGACCATGCTGCAGTGAATGACTTTGAGAAAATGTCATCTTGTGTGTGTGATGTGGCCCTTTCTTGTGAGACTGCCATTGTACCAAAGGCTTTTTGTATATCTTCATTTCATTCCATCCTGAGAGCATCATTTTTAGGTGAACTTGCACTGTTACAAGAGAGGAAAAAAGCTCAGAGAAGTGATGTCCCTTGCGACCAGTCCAGGTGAAAGTGGGATATTTTATGACTCCAGAGTTCTTGTCCCTAGGCATCCCATGCCCTAAGGACAGAAATGCCCAGTCCCTGAGGCCTGGCTCTCACTCACCTGGTACCATAACTGAATAGAGCATCTCTCTTCAGTTACAGACGCTGTTTGGAGCTGATGCTGACCCATGTTTCCCACCGTGGCCCCATGTGCCGCCTCATGGTGGCATCCCACAATGAGGAATCTATTCACCAGGCAACAAAACGGTATGAGGTGGGCCCCTTCCTTCCTCTCCCTCATTCACATGCTTGGAATGGGTAGAGGGTGGTGGGTGTGGAACAAGGTGAGGAGTAGTGTGACGACAGTAGGTTCAGAGGAATTCTTGGAGGATATTAAAAACATTAAACCCCTGCTACACCTGTAGGTCTTATAGTCTCCAGCTGAACAAGGCGTCACCCCTTATATGCTAGGGCACTGGGAAGTCCTAGGGTTCCAGGGAAGGAGTTAGGATTCACTGGGGAGTCTTCAGGGGCCTTAGAGCAGTGGTTTTTTATCATTAAGTTTAGAAGAATTTCAATAGTTAAATAACTGGAACAGTCATGTGGGTGCCAATGGCTGACTGAGCTCTGGATCCAGCCACTGTCTGGACTGATGATGTGGCCTTTTCTGTAGCATGTGGGAGCTGGGCATTCCTCCGGATGGGCCTGTCTCTTTTGGACAACTTCTGGGGATGTGTGACCACGTCTCCTTGGCATTGGGTATGTGAATGGCCTGTTCCCCACCACCACCACTATGCCCCACCCAGCTTCAGGCCTCATTCCTTCTCAGCCAGGATCGTTCTCCCATTTTCAACCAATGCCTGACCATGCTCTGTCTACAGCTTGCAGATGGCCCAGTCTCTTCCAATGCCTGAAGCCTTATAGGCCTTTGTCTCTGTACCTGCTCTGTGTTGTTTTGTTGGTTCTTGATCATGGTATCTTCTTTCCTTTGTGCTTTGTTACCTTTATCATGTTGCTCCCCAGACACTGACCAGAAGATTTATGTCTTTCTCTGCCAGATGCTAAGGGGTACAAAATCATTGTATCCTAAATTCATAGCTTGAGGTTTCCTGAGACATCTCAGATATGCAAATTTGGGCTGCAAATATGCAAATGGACTAAAGCATGGCCACAACCTCTCAGAGATGGATTTCTCTATTTTCTTCCCTTCTTTTCTTATGGTCAAGGCCATTCCCTGGGAGTAGAGGGAACTCTTACTCTGAGAGTGTTCATTTTTGGGTTCCAGATTAATGTGAGGAAGCTCTCCTTTATACCTCTCACCCTGTTCAGACTTTAGGCCTCAATTTCTGTATCCCCTCAACTCTGTAAAGCCATCATATAGCAGCTCAATTTTGTATTCAGGGCAGAAGTACTCCCTGTGCATCCCTCCCCTCTCTGGTTTTCACTTTCTCTTAATTCTTGGATTAGGAAATTCCTTATTATCTTGGTAGTATTTTAATAACTTTAAGATTTTTTAAATGTTTACTCCAGAATTTTTAGTTTTTCAGTGGGAAATTTTGTCTAACTCATCTATCTGCCATGTTCTCAGAACTAGAAGTCTTTGTTCCAGATGGAGCCTATGGGAGCCTCTCTCCCAACATGAGCCCACATCTTGTCAACACTCTCCCTGCAGGGCAGGCCGGCTATGCTGTATATAAGTCCATCCCCTACGGTGCTCTGGAGGAGGTGATCCCCTACCTGATCCGGAGGGCCCAGGAGAACCAGAGTGTGCTGCGTGGGGCCCGCAGGGAATGGGAGCTGCTCAGTCAAGAACTTCGACGGAGGCTGCTGGGGTAGGCCCTGAGGGCACCCTGTTAGCATACCCAGGGGTTATGTGGTCAATAAAGGTCTTGAGCTACTGCCCAAGCTACTGCCCTGGACTGAAGCTGCCTCCTTGGAGAAGGACTAGTCTTGACCCCAGCCAGCTCAGCTAGGGTGTTCTGCAGCTCATGAGAGACCTTTAGATAAGCCTAAAGCATAGCAAGAGCATTGAGCAAAGACTAATGAAGCCTCTTCCACCCTGAAGCAGTCTACCCTTTAGTAGTCCTGGGGTCAGCTCTAGTCAGCCAGTCAGTGACTGAAGCAGGAACTTTCTTCACTCCAGTGGATGCCCATGTGAAGAGCACACCTGAGGCAGTAAAGTCAAGAGGCTAGGCTAAGGCAACATGTGCAGGGAGGGACAGAGGCAAGAGGCAAACCACTTTCTCATTTAATAACATTTTCTGAGGCCCCTTCTGAGCTAGACTCTGAGGTGAGCAATGCTGAGGACACAACAGTGCCAAAGACAACCCCAGGCCCAGCCTTACAAGGCTCTTAGTCCAGTAGGGGTAGACAGATGCCTTTTTCAGATGGTGATAGACCAAAGTGGTCATGTTGTGATGGGGGAAGCCCACGCAGAGCATCAGGGTGATGTTGAGGAAAGCTGGAGGCTATAGAAGGCTAGAGGAGATATCTGGTGATCAAGAGAGCCTCCCAGAGTATTCATAAAAATAACTAAGTGAATACTGAGAAGAACATTCAAAGGTGCATGTGCATAGACAGAGAATTGTGAAACAGACTGGGGAGTGGGGACACAAAGACAGAGGATAGGCAGGGCCAGATGGTACAGTCTTAGATGCCAGGATGCAGGGTTTGCACCTGGTCCCAAGGGCACTGGAGAGTCAAGAGGGTTTCAAGCAGGGGAGGGACCAAATCAGGTTTGGCTTTAAGAAGATCCTCCTGGCTGCCATGTGGTGGGTAGACCAGAGTAGGGAGACAGGCTGGGAGTGAAGGGGAATCTGGAGTAGGAAATGCTTCCAGGCTGCGGTTGTGGGGAAGGAAGGAGGAGGCTGGTGGAAAAGACAATCAGGAGGTTGAGTGGGACATGGGACTGATAGGCTGGATGGGAATGAACATTCAGGGCAAGGCCTAGGGTTCTGGTTTGAAGAGAGGACAGTGAGGCCAATCTTGAGATAGGGATCCAGGAGGAAATGCAGTTTTGGAGAGATATTGAGGTCAGTGTGGGACCTGGTGGGTATGAAGATCCCAGGGGACATCCAGGACACTGTGGGGCCCCAGGTCTGGGGCAAAGAGGAAAGGCTGAGGTAGGGACAGAGAGAGAAAACAGCCCATGGGGATGGGTGAGAAGCATGGGAAGAAGACAGCAAGCACAGGGATCAGGAAGGGCCAACTACCTCAAACAAGTCCTGGGACAGGGATAAGAAGGGGGTAACATGTAGGGCACAGCTAACAGCTTTAGGGCAGACATCACTCTTCTCTCTGGTTACCTCAGGATCCTAAGGGGAAGGGTGCCTCTCACTGGAAGGAGCCCACTGCGTAAGTGCAAACATGGCAGGAAGCCACTGATGCACCTGGTCTCGTCCCCTAACCTGTAGACCCCACCCCAGCACACAGACACTTCCCTAAACCTCAGCCCATGTCCCAACCTTCAGACTCTCTTCATAGCCCACAGACCTTGACCCCTCTCTCCTCCTTCAGACCCCAACCACTGCAGCAGGGCCCTTTCCTCAGCTCACAGACCCTGCCCTTGGACTGTTCTCTTCACTCTCACAGCCCATAGACTCCACCCCCCTCTTAGGTGCCTCTTCCTCCAGCCCATAGGTAATCTTTGGACCCTCTTGCCAAGCCCCCACACTCCTTTTCCAGGCCCAGATCCTATCCCTGTAGCCCTTACACCCTCTCCCCCAGTCGATGCCCAGCCCTCAGATTTACTTAGATCTCCTTCAGCTCTCAGAATCCCTTAGACACCGCTTGCCCCTTTCCCCTGCTTTACATTCTTACCATGTAGCTCTCCCAGAACCTACCCTTTTTCTCATTCAGAGACCTCCCTCCAAATCAGACCTCCAATCCTCTTCCTTTTCAGACTACCCTCCAGGACTCCAAGTCACCTGTCTTTATTGCCCTTTGAGATCCTATTCCTCTCTGCCTCCTGCCCTCTGATCCCTGCCCTGGAGCTGAGTCAAAATCCCACAGATGCCCTTTCTGGTCTCTCCCTTCCCTGTAGATCTGGGCTCCATTTGGGATCCAGAAACCTAGGTGGGCCATCTGCATCCCCCGGCTGTCAATGGGGGCCCATGCTGGGACCTCGTCCTGCTCCAGAGGAGAGGTGAGGGATTGGCTGCTGGAATTGCCTTTAGGGGTATGATCAAGGGGCAGTATGGAGGGTTGGGCTTCAGTTGGCCAGTCAACAATTTTGTAGCAAACATCTATTATGTACCCGGTTCTGTCATCTGTGATGGGGATTTAGGGGTGACTATGACATTCTGGGTCATTGTGAATGAAATTTATTATAGGAATTTAAGAGAGTGATGACACACTGAAAGAAGGGCTTTCCTGGTGAGGTGATACTTGAGTCTCACAGTATAAGAGCCAATCAGCCCTGGCAGGTGTGGCTCAGAGGATTGAGCACAGACCTGTGAACCAAAGGGTCGCAGGTCCTATTCCCAGTCAGGGTACATGCCTGCGTTTCAGGCCAGGTCCCCGGTTGGAGGCATGTGAGAGGCAACCACACATTGATGTTTCTCTCCCTTTCTTTCTCCCTCCTTTCCTCCTCTCTTTAGAAATAAATAAAATCTTAAAAAAAAAAGTAACTGGTTTGATTTCTGGTCAGGGCACATGCCGGAGTTGTGGCCAGGTATCCAGTTGGGGGGTACAAAAGGCAACCAATCTATGTTTCTCTCCCTCCTTTCCTCTCCCTCTAAATAAATAAATATTTTAGATTTCCAGTCAAGTGGTGGTGTAGGCAGAAAAGGCTAGCCACCTTACACAACCTTATCAAAATTACAACTAAAATATCACTCAGAACCATAGGAAATCAAATTGAATGGAAGTCTAATAACTACAGACTTCCATTAAAGAAATTACACTCATCCAGACTGGTAGGAGGGTGCGGAGACAAGGAAAAGCCTGGTACCACATCCATGTGTGGTAGATAAAAATTTGGGAGAGATATCTTGGGAATGAGGAGTCCCAACCCCACACCAAGCCCCCAGCCCAGGATTCTAGTACCAGGAAGATTAGCCCCCATAAATTCTAGCTGCAAAAACTAGCTGGGATTGAGTCAGTGGAGAAACTACTGGAGTCCCAAGCAGTTCCTCTTAAAGAAACGACACATGAACTTACTCAGACTCACTCCCTCTGAACTCCAGCACCAAGGTAGCAGCTTGAAAGGCACCAGCGGCATACAGGGAGGAGCTGAAGTGTCTGGCATCAAGGCAAGAACTAGGGAACAGCCTTTTCCCAGACAGAAAGGCAAACAGAGGTCACTGTGTATTATCTGAACACTCCCCTGACAGAGCAACAGAGTCAGCAGGCTGGTGCCATATCTGAGACTTCATCAACCTGGCTAATGCTGTTTGCCCCACCCTGGGGATCCCCTGAGGCCCCATCTCACCAACTTACAGGTGTTAATAGTGGCTTTTCCATATGAATGGCTGGTTTTGGCTCATGCTTCACAACTTCCTAAATCCTTTCAAACAGCAGCTGGCCTCAGCAAGCCCTGAACCCCACCCCCTAGCCCCCCATACCTCTTGCTAGGTGGCTCCAGGCATGACATTACCAGCAGCCAGCCTAGATTCACAGCTTGGTTTTGACTGGGAATCTCCAAGCCAAGCACAAGCAGCAGCCATCTCAGATTGCTTTATAGCTCAGTCAGGGTGCTCCAGAAAAAACACATGTCAGGACTGACCTTGGCCTGCACCACCTGGGAAACCCCAGGGCCTTTGAACCCAGTGGACAGCTACAGGCCATGTCTGAGCACCACTACCCTGCCGCTGCACAGCTGATCCTCCATGGAGGAGAGAGGTTGATGGTCAGTGGTCACAGCCAGTCCTTGCAACTGACTGGCCTGGGTAAATATCTCCCATTGACCTGCCAACAGCAACCAAGGCTCAACTACAAGAGGAGGATTTACTCAGCCTACACAAAGGGTGCACCTCGAGTACCTACCTACCTTGGATGGTAGGGGAGGCTGTGCCATTGGACTATACAGGACACCTACTACATTAGGCCAAGATACCAAGACAGGGAGTCATAGCAGCTCTACCTAATACATAGAAGAAAAAGAAAACAAACAAACAAACCAGGGAGGCTGCCAAAATGAGGAGACAAAGAAACATGGCCCAAATGAAAGATCAAAACTCCCCCAAAAAAGCTAAATGAAATGGAGATGAGCAATGTAGAAGAGTACAAAACACTCGTTATGAAGTTCAAGGAACTTAGTGAGGACCTCAACAGCATAAAGAAGATCCAGTCAGAAATGAAGGATACACTAATTGAAATAAAGAACAATTTACAGGGAAACAATAGTAGAGTGAATGAAGTCAAGAAGCAAATCAATGACCTGGAACATAAGGAAGCAAAAAACAACCAATCAGAACAATAAGAAGAAAAGAGAATCCAAAAAAAATGAGGATAGTATAAGCAGCCTCTGAGACAAAATCAAGAGGTTCAACATTTGCATCATAGGGGTGCCAGAAGGAGAACAAAAGGAGCAAGAAATTGGAAATCTATTTGAAAAAATAATGAAAGAAAACTTCCCTAATTTGGTGAAAGAAATAGACATGTAAGTCCAAGAGGTGCAGAGAGTCTCAAACAAGATGAATGCAAAGAGGCCCATTCCAAGACACAGCATAATTAAAATACCAAAGTTAAAGATAAAGAGAGAATCTTAAAAGCAGCAAGAGAAAAGCAGTTAGTTACCTACAGGAGAGTTAGATTGTAAGACTACCATAAGACTGTCAGCTGATTTCTCAAAAGAAACTTTGCAGGCTAGAAGGAATTGGCAAGAAATATTCAAAGTGATGAAAAGCAAGATCCTACAATGTAGATTACTCTACCCAGCAAAGATATCATCTAAAATTAAAGGGCAGACAAAATGCTTCCCAGACAAGGTAAAACTAAAGGAGTTCATTATCACCAAGCCATTATTATATGAAATGCTGAAGAGAATTAGATCAGAAAAAGAAGAAGATCAAAACAATGAACATTAAAATGGCAATAAATTCAAAACTATCAAGAATTGAATCCAAATAACAAACTAAGCAAACAACCAAAACAGGAACAGAATCAAAAATATGGAGATCACTTGGAGGGTTATTAGTTGGGAGAGAGGAGGGGGAGAATGGGGCAAAGGTGCAGGGAATAAGAAGCACAAATTGGTAGGTACAAAATAGACAGGGGAATGTTAAGAACAGTATAAATGATGGAGTAGCCAAAGAACTTATGTGCATGACCCATGGACATGAACTAAAGGGGGGGTGCTGGAGGGAAGTGGCAGACCAGGCAGAGGAGGGCAAAGGGGTAAAAATGGGACAACTGCAATAGCATAATCAATAAAATATAATTCAAATACCTAAATAAAATCTTTTTCAAAAAGCTGAGGGAAATGCATTTCAGAAAGATGGAATAACCAGTGCAAGGGCCCTGAAGTCAAAACAAACTGTGTGTGTGTGTAGCAGCAGGGAACAAGGGGACCCAGGGTGAGGACTGCAACTGAAGAAGAAGCAGGTACAGATAGGAAGGGGCCTCAAAAGGAATATATGAATATTGTTGGTTATTGTTCTGTGTGTGATGGGAAGCCATTGGAGTTGTAGGTAGGAAATTAATATTACCCAGTTTACAATTTCTGTTTTTTGGGTTTTTTTTGGAATTTGATTGTGTATCTGACCACTTTGTGAACTTGCTTAATAGTTATAATTGTTTGTTGATTGTTTTACTTTATTGTTATCTGCAGATGGTGACAGCTTGGTCTCAGGCTTTCAATCTCTAAACTCTAATTTAGTTATTTTGTCATAAGTTGTTGGCCAGAATTCTCAAACCTTGTTGTCAATGGGCATTTTTTTTCTTTGTTCTTCAAATTTAAGGGAACAAGTCTATGTTTCTGCATTAAGTATCATGCTTGCTCTTGGGTTTTATTTTATAATTTTTATCAAGTAAGGAAGTTCTTACCTATTCTTAGTTTTCTGAAGTGTTTCTCCCCAATCACAAATAGGTATTGAATTTTATCAATGGCCTTTTCCGTATTGACTGAGTTAAACATGATTTTTGTCCTTTAACCCATGAATGTGTTTTATTACATTGATAGATTTTCTTTTGCGGAATCACTCTGCTTTCTGGGAATAAATCAATGGGTTACCCCCATTTTTTAGGAGTTTTGCATAATCACAAATACAATTGATATGTAATTTCATTTTCTGGTTCTGGAAACTCATCTCGTTTTGGAATTAAGGTCATACTAGCCTCATAATACGAGTCTTGCTCTCTTTTTGAATTTTTTTGTTTTTGAAACAACTTGTGTAAGAGTATTTGTACATAAAACGAAGTGATTATCATTATAGTAATTAACTATATAAAGAAATGCTTTGTGTTTTAAGATGCTTCTACAGGGATCATTCAAGACAAATGCAGAAAACCAGTTAGGATGCCATTGCAAAAGATGAAGGTACTGAGAAAAATAAGATACAGTAAGTGTGATATTCAGAGGTTCCTGAAGGATCTCATTTGAAGGAATTTTGTGGCAGAGACCAAGCTGGGTTGAATCAAGTGCATGATTGATTAGCCATGTCTGCCAAAGATATAAGAGTACAGGGACAAGGAGGCTATCCAATTGCTCTCCCTGAGGATAGGGGGTAGGGCCTTGAGGAAGAGGAGCTCAAAGATGTTGGGTGCAGAGAAATCATGCTTGGGGCAAGATGGATGCAGAGATGAGGACTTGGGAAGGGTGATCTCAGCAGGACAATGGAAGAGGGGATTGGCAAGGGCATGGAGGCAGAGGTGCCGAAGAAGTTGCTACCTGGATTCTGTTCTTATATGTAGTATTCAAAAATAAACTTGAGAGCCCTGGCCAGGTAGCTCAGTTGATTAGAGTGTCACCTCGATATGCCAAGGTTGTGGGTTTGATCCCTAGTCAGGGCACATACAAAGAATCAACCAGTGAATGCATGGATGAATGGAACAACCAACTGATGTTTCTCTCTCTCTCTCTTGCTTCCTCTCTTCAATTAATTTAAAATTTTTTAAATAAGTAAATAAATAAATAAACTTGAGATATTTCCTGATAAAATGTAGAGTTTGCTTTCCTTGAAGAATTGGATGGGACCTCTACATATACTGAATTAGAGCTAGGTGGAGACTGCTTGCCCTACACAGCACATGAGGCTCATGTAAGCCCAAGTCCCCACAAAGTTGACTTTGCCCTGGCCTCTGGGTCCCTTTGTGTGATTCTGACACCTCTGGGATGGTAGATGGATGTTGGCATGGCAGGTAGGTGTCTTCCCTTGTTCCAACACTCTGGACTTAATGATAAGCACTGTGATGAGATGGATTCTGAGGCAGAGTTCCCAGAGGGTGGAGATTCCAAGACATAGGGATAGAACCTGGGGTCAAGGGTCACCCAGTCAGGGAGAAGCTGTAGGGGCTGGGAATTGGCAAAGGTGTTGCCTGGAGAAAGGGGCAGGGACAGTCCTAAGCCTTGCTGCCCCTTAGTTGTCCAGGTAGATGGTGTGAACTCCGCTGGGCAGACAAAGCTCTTCTCAGCACTGCTGAGCCACAGCTCTGCCACGCTGCTCCTGCTGGCCTTTGGTGCTAACCCAACCAGTGAATGGACATGTGATGATGCCCCTACACTCCCAGGGTCCTAAGTGTCAGTCCCAGAGAGCCAAGGCTCTCTTTCCCAGAGGCCTCTCTCCCTCATGACCCCCTCCCACTTCCTGATGATCCTCCTGTCCCCAGTAACCCCTCTTGACCTCTCTCAATTAACCCCTTCTCGTCTCCAATGAGTATCCCCAGTCTCCTGGTGCCTCCCATGCTCACAGTGATCCTCTCCTCTTCTCAAAGACCTCACTGTGTCCCCAAGCTATCCCTCCTGTACTGATATCTACCTCCCATGTGATGACTCCTTTCATCCCTCAGTCCTGTCCTCATTGTTCTGCTATAGCTGCTGCCTCAATGGCAGCACACCTGTGCATGGAGACATCTTCTTAGGCTGCAGCCTGGTGGTATAGCATCTGCTAAAGGCGAGAGATGACCTGCATCTGCATGACCAGCAGGATTGCACTCCTCAGGACTGGAGAGCAGGGTGGTATGGTCAAGCAGAGCCAGGAGGTAAGCAGTGGCCCAAATAAAGTGAGTGCATCGGGGCCAGCACCCCCACCCTACCTCACCCCACATACCCCTCATTCAGGTGTTGGAACTGTTACAACTCTGTTGTGCCCACATATCTGCACTAGTGTACAGTGGCGAGTTGGCACACACTGCATTCCTGGGCCAACTGCAGGGTGGCTCTGGACACAGCTTATGTGGCTCCCTGTCTTTGCTATGGCTAGTGCAGGCGGACAAGTAACTGTTCACATTGGGAAGTCCACCCACCCACCACTCACAGTTACCCTAGACTTACCCTCAGACTGCCCTTTACCCCAGGGCTCCAAGGCCAAAGCAGATCAGGAGACCTCCCCAGATCCCAGCCTTGATGTTTGGCCAGGTAAGTGGAAGAAGTTGGGAGAACAAGAACCACCCCTGTTCTCTTTATGCCTCATAGTCTCATTCCCTTCTCCAGCTGAGCAGCCTGTGGCCACTAGGGCTGGTAACAGGTATACACCTCATGGACCCCAAGCAGCTGCCTCCAGCCTAGGGTGAGCCCAACTGCACCTACAAGGGCAGCTCCCATAAACTCATGGCCAAGTGAGAGGTAGGTCCTCCAACACACCTGTCTGGCTGTCCAGAAGAGAGCTCTGGGAAGAGTCCAGATCTCCAGCTCCCCTTGCAAGGAAAATCTCTTTGTCTCCGATGTATAGTCTCTCCCCTCCCCATCTCCAGCTTCCTATGGAGGGGCCATCTAGTCACTGGGCAGCAGCTGAAGGCTGCTGGAACCAAGTCTGATGTGCTGACCTTCAGCACTGCAGGTGTGCTACCCCTAGCCTTCTCCCCATGCCAATTTGGTCCCACAGACCAGTCTCCTACCTGCCCTCCCAACTCAAATGTTCATAAACAAAAGACCAGGAAGTGTGACAATGGCCATGGTATAAAATCTTCACCTCTGGACTGGCACCTTACATGGAGCCCTCCTACTGAAGTGACTATCCCTCACCACCACTGGATAGCAGGGTATGCAGTCCTCTGTGCAGGTTGCAAAGAAAAGGTGGCTGTACCACTAACAGTAAAGACCAGGTGCTGGCTCTCTGACAGCCAGGCTTTGTGATCTGGGGTCTCAGTTTCTCTCCTGTACAGTAGCTGGTATAGATCAGCAGCCCCCGGCACATGGTCATCTCTGCTGAGGGGCAGCCTCCACCCTATGCAGGTTTGAGCATCCTTGTGAGTAGCCTGCTTTCCTCCCACCTAGCACCCTGCACTGCCCCAACCTGCTGCTGCTGATGGCACTGAGTCCCTTGGCAAACCTGTTGGGGCTGCACCTTCTCTTAAGAGTCTGTGTGGTTGGGCTCCCTGCATGTGGCTCTGCAGCCCCAGGGACCAAGCGAGGGATGGTCCTGCACTATGCCAAGCTTGCTGCTTGGCCGCCTCTTGTGGCAGGTACTGGAGGCCCTGCAGTTTCTGCAGACCCACTGGCATGTTCATGGCAGTCTCAGTTCACATGCTATGCAGTTGGTGCAACCAGTCCTGGCCAAGGTGACTACCTGTCTCACCTGCATGCCCAGTGTTCCTGTCTAGCAGCCAATAGCTTATCAGGCCCTTTGGTCTCTACAGGACTCAGCAGGGCTCTCCCTAAGGAGGCCCAGGCCCAGGCCCAGGCCTAGCTCCCAAACTGTACCCAGGGCTGCCACTTGAGTTCATCTGTGGTGATATGCCTGCTGCTACCTCAGACCTCTACAGCTTCTGCATCCTGATCCAGGAGGTCTTCACTGGTCAGTGAGTGACCCTACACCCTGCCTTATTGAATCACCCTGCCCTTTTGGATCAACCAATCATGCTTCCTCAGAGGAGAACTGTTCTGGGCTGGAAAAGAGAGGCCTGAGGTAAAGGCTAAACTGGAGACAGGTGAGAGCCCAGCCTTGGAACGCCTGGTGCCAGGCCTCTATCAGGCCTTGATTTAGGCTGGGCTAGGCGGAGAGCCTGTTGACTGCTGGGGCAGCCTGTAGAATCCTTGATACCTGCTGTGGGAGTCCAGGTACAGGACAAGCTGGCAGAGTGGTGGTTGCCGTGGAACCTTAGGCAGGGCCTATGTCCCTATATCCAGCCTCCTTTCCACAGGACTCAGCTCCTGAGGTAAACTCCCCAATGGATTGAACCATACTGGGCCCTGCACCCCAGGGTTCCCCACCAGGTAAGAGGGCAAGAAGGGGTAGTGGCAGGTGCTGGGCACAGTTCAGCTATAAGCCTCTAATTCCAACCAACTGGTTTGTACTCCCAGAGACACTGTACTGAGTTGACTCCCAGATGCAAGACTACACCCAGGCCTGTGCCCTCCTATGATGTCTCAACGCCCCTCCTCATCGAGTTATGGGGCACCTAGGTCACCCGGGCCACCCACACCAGCTCTCCGCCATCACTCTCTGCAGGCCCTGGAGATTTCTGAGGTCATAGGGGGTCACAGCAGAGTCCAGGGGGGCCCAGCCTGGGACTCAGGCAGCAGTTTGTCTCCAGGCAGCAGCCCCAGTTCCAGCCCTGACTTCTGCCCATGCCACAGCCCCACAACCAGGGTCAGCCCGTACCACTGCCTGGACCCCAGCTCAACAGTGTGGATGCCTCCAGAGCCCTGTGTGACCATTCAGTTCCTAACTTGTGACACCTCCTCCCAGCTGTCACCAACCCCAATTTCTCTGGCTGCCTCTCCTCTGACCAGGGACCCTTCCCTGACACCCCCAACTGTCCCCTTACTGACCTGTGACCCCTGACCAACACTTCTTCCCCCAGGGCCCTGTCCTGCACTCCATCCTTCAGGGTCCAGCCTCCCTGCTGGACAGCCAGGGTTCTGAGGAACAGCTTGAGAGGAAGCTCTCAGCCAAAATCCCAGTACTGCAGGTGCTGTGACAGCAGAGGGGTACCCTGCTGGACCCCCACCTTGCCTGCTGACCCACAGGGAGGTTTCCCATACCCTGGAGATTGCTGGCAGGGAAGGCCACTAGGCCAGTGAAGCAGAAAATGCTGAGACCATGCCTTCTCCCCCAACCTCCACTCCAGGCCTGTTCTGAGCTCCATGGCCCCCATGGTAGCAGCGCCAGATCCCCCTTCCCACCCCCAGCAGGTGGGTAGTCCTGAACTTATCAGAGAAGGTCCCTTCTCCAACATGCAGAAATGAGAAATGGGCCCTGACAAGAGTGCTTCTGGACCCCTTCCTCATACCTGGGGTAACCCTTAGCCCATTCCCTACCCAGCCACTCCCTAGGATGGATCTGCTGGAAGAAATCACAGCAGAGCTGCAAGGTGGATGCCAACTCGGAGACAGGCCAGGCCTTGACCCTGCTCCTGACAAAGATTCTTAGGACATCCATGGCCTCTTCTCTGCCAATATCGCCCCTCAGAGCCTCCCAAGAAGGACTCCCCTGAGCACCTCCTGAAGTGATAAAATGATAAAGCAACCTATTGCCTCTGTTCACTGAGTCATGACATTAGCAGACATAGTTTTACCATTTTTATTCATTAATGTTGTCAGATGGTTTAATGGGATATGTAGGGAGATGGGCAGGAACTGGCCCCCACCCCTTATACACAGGTCGGGACATGCTGGGGGCTCTGAGGGAGAGGGAGGGCAGTGTGTCAGCCTGGCCCTCAGATTTGTGTGAGAGCCCCCATGATGGAATATGGAGGAGGGATGGGTGTGCCCTTTAGCCCAGGGCAGGGAAGCCATAACAGGTAGGGACCCACATCAGAAGCAAGTTACAAAGTTAGAAACTTGGGGCAGGGGTCAGGAGCTTAAGAAAATACAAAATAAGGGGTTGGGTTGGGCCAAGATCAATGAGAGAGAAGATAGAAAGGTCTCTGCTCTGGCTCAGCAGTAGCTTTGAGTCTGGCCCTCAGAGTGAAGGGACCAGGTGGAAGTGGGGAAAGGGGGTGGGGGACCAGCCCCCTCCCTTCCTTGGCCCCCATTCCTGTACAAGGACCCTCGGTGGTGCTCACCCCCCCTCCCATAGACTGGTGGGGCTGCCCTGTAGAGCAAGAGAGGCTCGGGAGGGCCCCAGGGCCCAGGCACCCTATGAGGGGTAGGGGGGCCCCAGGAGGCCCTCTGTTTTTGGGGGAGGCGGGGGGCTGGGGGGCAAGGATCTGAACGGCTACGGGTATGGGCAGGAGGGGAAGAGGAGCTGGAAGAGGTGGATGAAGGACCCCTGGGCCCTAGGGCTAGGTTGACATAGAGGGGCTCAGGCCGAGTGGGGCACTGGGCAGAGTGCTGAGGGGCTGAATAGCCCAGGTTATGGGGAAAGCAGGAGGGGCGTGGTGGGTAGCTGAGCAGGAAGTCAGGGGACCTGTGGAGTGGTGGTGATTGACCGAGCATGCCATATGAGGCATTGAGCCTATCTGGGGGCATGGAGCGAAAAGGACTCCAGGACCGGGTAGGGCCAGAGTAGGAGGAGCCCTCACCTGCCTCGATCTCATAGTATAGGTTCTCTCCCCTGTCAAGGGGTACAGGGGGACCCAGGGAGCTCCTCCACACTGGGGCTGGGGAGCTGGGCTGGAAAGATGTGGAGGCCAGGGGATACAAGCCTGGTTTGGGGACCCCAAGAAAGGGTGGCAGGTACTCCCGGGGAGCTGAGAAGCAGCCAGGGGTTCTCACAGAAGAAAGAACCTGTGAGGAGACAGGACACAGGAACTAGGCTGATGTTTCTGGCATATCCCTGCAGCCCCCACCCATCCTGAGCTGGGCACTGACCTGGGCAGGGCCTCTGCATCCCCTCCTTGAGATCCCCATGGGCCGCGGGCTCCTCACCAGGCTCCCAACACTTTGCTGCCTCGGTAGGGAGGGCGGGGGTCCTGGAGCCCAGGCACCAGGGGGGGCTAGGGGGTGGGAGGGTGGCCCATCCCCTGAGGTCCCCAGAGGCTCAGTGCCCACCTCCAGGGATAGTGGGCGGCAGAAAGGGGAGCAGGGAGCAGATGGGGTGCTCCCATGCTCCTGTTGGTTCTGTCTCTGGGCCACCTGCTGAGCCCGCTCAGCCAGGGCCAGGGCCATGAGGCGTGCTGGGTTCTTGGGAGGTGGAGGTGGGGCCCCACCAGGGCGCAGGAAGGATAGGGGTGGGGGCAGTAGTGGTAAATCCATGCCAGACCCTACAGAGAGGAATGGGAAGGGGTGTCAGCTGGGTCTTGAGAGCAGCCTCAGGGTCTGTGAGGGTATTAATGGACTGAGTAGGACTCACCATGCTGTCCTTGGGCTTCCTGGGGACCAGGTAGTGCCAGCTTGCTGCATATCTCCTGTTGGCAGGTGTCACTCAGCTGGGCTTTGGCTCCATGAGGCAGCAGGGAGATGAGATGGGGGTGCAGACCTGGGTTGGGGCTGAGTGCTGGAGTTGGGGTGACTGAGGCAGGTGTTCCCCCAGCCTCCAGTAGCTCCAGGACAGCAGGTGGCACTGATACAGCCAGGGGTTCTGAGATGTCCAGGGCAGTGGGTGAGGCAGAGCTGGTGGGCCCACGGGGTGAGAAGGCCTGGGGGGTTGCCCTGGGTGGGAAGGCAGAAGCAGGGGCTGGGGGAGCTGGGCTGGCGGGAGGTGCCGGGTCTCCTGGGGTAGGACTGCTGCAGCGAAAGGTAAGGGGATCAAAGTCGAGCCCCCGGAGCCCTTCCAGGCAGCGGGGTGGACTGAAGTCCAGATCGTCACCATCATCTAGCCAGGCTGAGTTTCGGTGAGAGGGGGAACCGGAGAGTGCCCCCAGCCCCGCTGCTGAGGACTTGGAGGACTCGGAGGACTCAGAGGATGAGGAAGACTCAGAGGAGGAGGACGAGGACAGGCTCTCACAGGAGCCAGCGGGTGCGGGACCCACAGGGAAAGCATCACTGCTGGAGCGGGGTCGCCGTAGCCTGTGCAGCCTCTGGAGGCCTGAGAGGGTGGTAGGTGGGGGAAAGTTAGGGGTCAGTGCTCAGAACTTTACATACCCATACATCAGTGAGAATAGGGCACACAACCAGGGGCCTGCGGAAATAATATGCAGAGGCACTTCCCTGGATAGGGCCACAGTGGCTGTGAACCCAGGGGGAACTAGCAGTTCAGACTCATGGTGACAAAGGAAGTGAATGGCAAGTCCCTGAGGAGAACCATTCCAGACCCAAAGGCCAGAATGAAGTATGACAAC
This sequence comes from Macrotus californicus, assembly GCA_007922815.1. NCBI lineage: Eukaryota > Metazoa > Chordata > Mammalia > Chiroptera > Phyllostomidae > Macrotus > Macrotus californicus. Next base: position 29,083 of record VMDR010001714.1, read on the forward strand.
CCCACAGGCTGTGAATATGACCAACAGGATCTCAAACAAGGTTGCTGGGAATAGACTGAAGCAATCACTTTTGGAAAACAGTCGGGCCTTTTCTTGTTCAGTTGAACATGAGTATGCCCTAGAGTATGCATCTCCACTTCTGGATATACGTAGAGCCCTCTCAGGAGTGCGGGCACAGCAAGGAGTGCTCATAAGAGCCCCCAAATCCATTGGGAGTAGGAAGGACAAGCAACCCTGGATGGGATATCCACGTGGAACGCTGAAGCTCAGCAGACAGAAGTGAGCTTGAGCTGCACCTGGCAAGGCGACGGTAGTCTGTAATGCAGTTGTGAAAGACGGGCAAGTTCCACATACAGCATAATACCCCTCTTCTTATACTACCTTTAGTTGAAGTTTTAAAATGACTAAAACTGCACAGTATGTTTATGTATACCCCTGTATGTGATAAAAACCTTAAAAACAAGAGGATGATGACCATCAAATCTAGAGGATGCCTCTGGTGATGCCAGCAGGTAGGAGAGGGTAGGAACTTGCAGGTAAGGTTGTGGGGCTCCTTTAGTTCTGGCCAGTGGGTACGTGGATGTTCATTATATTATGTAAATTTTTTCAAAAGAAATGAATAAGAATTTGAAAGGACCCTGTGTGGACCAATGATCACAGTGTGGCATGAACCAAGGATGGTGCTTTATCCAACTTATTATATCCGATGTCCAAATTAAAAACTAATAAAATCCCAACACCCAAATTTGAATTACAGCATTTGAGGGCCAACTCAGGGCCCCAGATCCTCCCAGCTTGACCCTGGCACAGGCCAGGCCACCCTGAGCTCACCAGCCCCGCTGGCCTGCGATGATAGAGACTCCTCGCTCTTGGCAGATCTCAGTGTGACTGTGTCAGGTCGGCTACCTACAAGGAGGGGTAGAAGGGTCATAGGGGCACTCCAGAGTGCCTCCTCCACCACCATGCCAACTGCTCGACCTCTGACCTGAAGGCTGTGGTGGGGCACGCATGCCCCCCAGCCAGGGAAGAGGCTTCTTTCGGGGGATGCTGGGGCCCCGGCCCAGTGCAAAGAAGGTTTTCCAGCTGCTGCCCCCTGGCTTCCGCTGTTTCTCGCCTCTCTCTTCTTTCCTCCTGGGGTTTGGGTGAGATACAGGAGGCAGTGTGAGGAGCTGAGGCCTCCAGGCTAGACCTTCGTCTCCTCAGCATCCCACTCACCTTTCCACAGGTGAGGCTGAGGCCTTGGGAGCTGTGGATTCAGTGAGCATCCCCAGTCGGCCCTGGGTGCGAGCCTGAGCTTCCTCCAGAGTCAGTAGGCGAGTGGAGGGGCCACTGCCCACAAGGGACTTGGGCCTGGGGAGGAGGCAGCGGCCTGGGAAAGTTGGGAAAATGGGCAGCTATCAGCCCAGGGGCCTTTCAAGAGCACAGGCAAAGCCAAGCGCTACAGCCCAAGCCCCGGCCCCAAAGCGTGCCCCCCTCCCCCGGGCTGGCAAGGCAGGGGACCAGAGAATATCAGGCAGGAGTGGGTGGGCAGCAGGCAGGTGAGCAGGAATGAGGCAGAACCAGCTGATGAGGCAGCTCCCAGCAGCCAGTGAGGCAGTGGCTCTGGCTTCAGTTACCTCGGGCCAGAGGGCCCTCCGATGTGCTGAATCCTGATTGGGCTGGGGTCCGGGGCAGGGTGGGGAGTCTGGGTGGGGCCTGGACAGGGTCAAGTCTGGGGACCTCCCACCTCCTCCCAGGTGGACCCCTGGCCTCAAATGCCCCCAGGAGCTACAAGGGGTGAAGGAAGAACGATGTCCGGGCCAAGAAGTGGGGATCCTGAGCGTAGGAGCTGAAATGAGAAGGGTGGGGAGGGGTGGGAGAGGCCGGGGCGGGGTCCTCAAGGAGCCAGGAGGGAGGTCCAGCTCCAGTGGGTAGAAACAGGGCTGGGAGCCCACCTGCCCTCCCACACTGCAGCTGTGACAATGAAGAGGCAGTAGCCAGGACATCAGGAGATGGGACAAGCATACCTGCAGTGTCGAGGCCAGCAGAGGTGAAGGTGTCGCTGAACAAGACATCCACGTGGGTGAGTAGGAATTCCACCACCACCGACTGCACCCGCACCTCCCGGAAGGCTGCTGCCCCACCCAGCCCCACTGACTCCAGCTCCATGGACCTGAATGGGAAGAGGGAGAGGGAGACCAGGTGCCTTGAGCCACAGCTGGGGGAGGTTCTAGCTAGGTTAGGTGGGGAGCCGATGGAAGCAGTAACTGTCATTCAACACCTCTGCCTTCATCCAACTAATCACATCTATAACCAGGTTCTCAACCTTTCCCCAAACATGCTCCCTCACCACTTCCCCCATCCCAGTCAATGTAGTCCTTTAAGTGGCTCAGGCCAGACCCCGTGGAACCGTCTTTGACTTCTCTCTTTCCATCATACCCACATCCAATCTGACCCAAAACCTGGTGGGCTCCAGCTACAAAATCTATCCAGAATCTAAACTCTTCTCCACTGCTTCGCCCTGGCCCAGCCTCCATCCTCTCCCTCTGGAGCCTCACAGCTGCCTCCTCCCTGGTCTTCTGCTCCCAGCCCCACCTCCATATTCTGTTTCCCATTCGTAGTTGGAGGAAGCTGTGAATACCTGAGTCATGTCAGGGCCCTCTGGGCTCAGAGCCCTCTCCTGGCTGCAACTCATTCCTGGTCAAGTCCTCACATGACCCACAACCCATGAGTCACTCCTCTTCTATCTGGTCTTCCACCACCTATCTGACCTCATCGTCCCCTCCCCCTCATCCCCTTATTTACTCACTCACTCACTCAGCTCTAGCACAATGACCTTCCTATTGTTCCTCCTGACCCAGCCCCAGGACCTTTGCACTTACCATATCTTCTGCCTGGTTTGTTACTCCCCAGATATCCACATGGCTCCCTCTCACCTTTTACAGACCTTGACTCAAATGTTACTTTCCTCAGTGGAGTCTTCCCCATCCACCTTATTTAAAACTGTAAACCTTTTCTGCCTTCCAGGTCTGTCTTTGCTTCTTTTCCCCATAGTGCTTATACCCACCATCTTATGTGCTATCTATTTTATTTAGGACAGATAGCTTGCCTGTCTCAGTCACCATAAAATCCTCTGGGGCTTACTCTGCTGCTGGCTACAGAAGACTTCTTATTGAAGCTTTCCCTGCCACTCTAAACATTGCAAAATGCCATGATCCTGTGTGTGGCCCTTCCCTGCTTTGTAATCTTTCTCTGTGCCACTCACTACCATCAGACCACACTGTGTATTTTCTTGTTGCTAGTTCATTGTCCATCCACCCCATGAGAATGTGAGCCCAGGAGCACAAGGTCTTTCACTATTCTGTTCCCAGTAATGAGAGCAGGGGCAGGCACACTGGAGATAATTAACAAATATGTGTTGAATGAAATGAACAAGAGAACAAAAGTTGGGTGAGTTCCTACCATAGGTATAGGGGGAGACTTGGGGCTCAGCCCATGGGAGGGAGCTGTGGGTGACAGTCTGGTGAGCGGCAGCTTACCGTAGCAGGTTGGGTGCCCAGACAATGGCCAGGTTGCGGGCATGCATGCTGGTATTGGCACTGTGTCTTGCCATGCGGGCCAAGTGCCTCAGCAGGTATTCCAGAGTCCTGGGGGTGGGAGTGGAAGGGGACACCTCACCTGAGCATCAGCTCCCTGTGAGCCCACGACTCAGCCCAGCCCTTTCCTACCCCTGCTGGTGTACCTGTAGTGTGGCGGGGGCAGCTGCTGGATGACATCATGGACACGCACCAGGCGTTCTTCCTCCCCAGGCACAGACATGGCCTCCTGCGATTGTGCACACGCATGCCGTGGGCTGGCCCCCACGCACCCCAGCACCCTCCAACCTCACCGGACCCTTTACTCACGCTGAACTTCCCGTAGAGCTGGTATGTGAGTAGGGGGTTGGGCAGCTCTCGGAAGTAGAGCTTGCAGAGGGAGGACACGCTGTGGATGTCCTGAAGGAAGGTGGGGCCAGACAGTTCAGGGATCCTCTCACTGTCAAACTCATGCCTGAGACCACCAGGTCAAAGAGGAGAAAGACTCGTGTCAGAGCTGGCTCTCCTGACTGTGCCCTCCCTCCCACTGTCCACGGATGGATGCAGCCCTCTTCCTGCCCTGGGCTCTTCAAAGGCAGAGAATTACTTCATCTATAATAACCCTGCGTGCCAAAGACAGAGGTGCCCCATTTTACAGAGGAGCACACTGAGGCTCAAGTGGGAGGTGCCCCTGCCTGTAGCTACCCAAAGCTATCTGATTCCAGAGCATGACCATGCTACTTCCACCAAGTAGTTCTTCAAGAGGTCAATGGAAAATGTGGCTGAAATCCCGGCAGCTCTGCTCACAACTGTCTAGTGGTGTCCCACTGCTTGAGGGTAAAAGCTCAATGCACAGGAACTCATGCCACATCTCTCACACCCCCAGGATCCACACTCTTCACTTCATGGCCTCCTATCTGCCTCAACACTTGTGCCTCACTCCTTCCTACCTCTTAAGACTGTCATGTGTGCTGTCTCTCCTCACTTCAGAACCCTCCCACGTAAAAGCCAAAATCCTAAGTTTTCAAAAAGACCTTCCACGCTCTGCCCCTAATTACTTCTCAGACTCATCTCCTGCTACTTCCCCTTTGGACTGGCTGTTCTCTCCACCATGAAGGTTTCTCCCAGGATATCCACATTGCTTGCTCACTCCCTCCCATCCTGCAGAAGGAGCTCTTCCCCAGGAGGCCTTCCCAGCCCACTCTACTTAAAACTGTAAAACCCCTCCCAGATTTATTATGATCCTCCTCACCATCAAATCTCTAGCTCTCCATAGTACTTGTCACCTACTGGTAAACTCTCTCATTTCTTTGTTTGTCTCTGCCTCCAGCATGTGAGCCCCATGAGGGTGGGAGTCTCTGGTTGTCTCACTAACCACTGTATCCCCACCGTGGTCAGGCTGTCAGGGTGGGCTCTTGCTTGGCATGCGGCAGGTACTCAATGGAACTGATCCCTCTACTTCCAACACTCATTCTATTCTCACCTCTCAGGCCTTGGTGCAGGTGTCACTTCCTCAAAGAAGCCCACCCTGCCTCCAGCCCTGATCTAACCCCAGTCTATGCCTTCCCAATTCCCAAGATCTTCCCAACTTGGCACATGGCCCAGGGCCTAGACTAAGAATGATGGTCAGTAAAAGTCTGTGGAGGAAAGGGATGGGTAGAGGGCCCTCACCGTAGCCTCTGGATATTGGATGACACGCCTGAGAGCCGGTAAATTCCATCTACCACCCCATGGGCCTCAATAAACTCAGAGCAGCAGCGAAGCACCTGGGGCACTGGGAGAAAGCAGTGGGGTCAGGGCTGGACAGCTCAAATCCTGAGTGGGAGCAGTGTCCTAGGCAAGTGGGCCCGGCACCTCACCGTCTTGGCCCGAATTGCTGAGGTGCTCTCCAAGGTCACAGCCAAACACCCTCTGCCGAAGGATACCTCTCTGTCTCAGGCGCTGCCGAGAAGGGCGGGAGCGCATGAAGGTGCGCAGGAGGCCAGCCAGCTTCCCACGTGGCCGGGGTACAGCTGCAAGGGGAAAAGCAGGCCACACAGGGTCAGTATAGTTATCAGTCTGGTGGGAGAGGGGCAGGAGCCTGACCTCTTGTTTTCATTACCTGAGGTCAGAGAGGAGACACCCTGGGAAGCAGGGACACCACACAGAGGACCCTCGGCATCTGTGAAGTGAACCATAGGTGGAAAGGATGGATGGCAGACCAAGAATGAAGGAAGACCTCCCCATTTTGCCCCTGGCACTTACCCCCTTTGAGTCCTGGACAGGGTCGTTCTGTGAATAGCTCCACACACTCACTGGGGAAGAAACCGACCTGAGGAGGGTTCAGGGTCAGTGCCTGGGCCACCCTAGCTGCCACAAGGCCCTAGCTCCACATGTCTACTCCAATCCAGGCTCACCTGGAAGCCTCGCTTGCCCCGCCACCAGCTCCGATCCTCTGTGGGTGGCATGTCAATCACGGAGACAATGTCTCCCACCTGGGAGTGGGTAGATGAGAGAGTCAGAAGTGGCTAGGAAGTGGGGAGTACAGCTGGAGTCTGCCCCCTCCCCAAAGCCTCACCTCGAAGGACAGCTCATCTGGCGCCTGGGCTGTGTACCGTTTCACCACATGGGCAGCAGCCACCGCAGGAATATTGAGCGAGGCCTCCTCACTGAGGAGGAGTCGCCTGCCATGGTTGTCCAGCTGACATGGAGGGTAGAAGTGACAGGGAGAGCCCAGAAGACAATAAATAATTAATAAAAAAAAATAAGAGAAGGTTCTTCCATGCCCGGGGCAGGCCACCACTTATTCCCCATCTAGTCACTCAGAGCTATTGGTAAAACACCTAAATTCATGCCTCTTCCATAACAAGGCTCCTTCCTTCCCCTCACATGTCCCAGGGCTCCCCGGCCCTGAAGTCCTCCTGATACACTCGTGTACCCTCACCTTCCATAGCAGACACTGCACATCTGCTATCTAAAAAGCTGCTGGTTTTACATGGATACTGAGAACATTTTGAGGGTTACCAGATGGGAAGGGGTGTGAGAGAATGGGTGAAGAGGTGAGGGGATTAAAAAGTACAAATAGGTGGTTACAGGATAGCCATGGGGATGTAAAGTACAATGTAGGAAATGGAGAAGCCAAAGAACTTATATGCATGACCCATGGACATGAACAATGGTGGGGGGATTGCCCGAGGGAGTGGGGGGTGCTGGGTGGAGGGGGGCAAAGGGGGTAAAATCAGGACAAATGTAATAGCATAATCAGTAAAATATAATTTTAAAAAATGAGGTTCAAAATCAAATACCTACCTACATACATACATACATACATAAAATAAAATAAAAAATTGCCCTCGCTGGTGTGGCTCAGTAGACTTGAGTATCAGCCTCAGAACCAAAGGGTCACCAGTTTGATTCCCAGTCAGGGCACATGCCTGGGCTGTAGGCCAGGCCCCCAGTAGGGGGCGCGCTAAAGAAACCCACACATTGATGTTTCTCTCCCTTTCTCCCTCCCTTCCCCCTCTTTAAAAATAAACAAATAGCCAAAGAACTTATATATATGACCCATGGACATGAACTAAAGGGGGGGAATGCGGGTTGGAGAGGGTATGCAGGGCAAAGGGGAATAAAGGGGGGGAAATGGGACAACTGTAATAGAATAATCAATAAAATATATTTAAAAAATAAATAAATATTTTTTAAAATAAAAAAAATAAAAAGCCTTTTTTTTTAGTCACTCTTAGCCAGGCCAAACCTATTTCTAACTGATATACCTTGAAATTCTCACATCCCCACAGTCAAACACCTGCTAAAACACACACACATGCAGGGGACTCGTTCTCTCTCACAGGCATTAACCCAAATAGGCCCTGAAATGCCAGTGCCTCCTCCTGTCTGGCTCACTTCCTTCCTGTGCCAGTGCACACTCCCGGGCTGGTTCTTAGTCCTCCTACATCCCTCACTCACTCCCAACTCCAAGCCCTACTGCCCGGGCCCACCTCCATCCAGGTGAGCACGGGCCCACAGTTGAGGTTACTGTCCACCAGTCCTGACAGAGTCTCCAAGTACTGCAGCAGTAGCGGCACCAGCATCTGTGATTAGATTGTCAGGGTGAGTTCTTATGAGGAGACCCCAAGACAGCCCATTGCCCTTCTACACTGCCTTAGCTTGCCTCTAGGCAGGACAGAAATTCAATCTCAATGCATGGGTGCCACCCCACTGTTAAGTACCAAAATACTGTCATATCAGTTTGCACATGGGCTACGTCAAGCTCCTTTGTACTTCCATCGGTCTGGCCATATTGACCCTCCCGTGGAACACCCCAGAACTCCCCATGATCTTAAAACTAAAGGGAGCCTCCAGAACCTTACTGTAGTCCTAGGGCCTCTCCATTCTGATTGGCTGGGACTCAAACCATACTTGTGTTTAAATATTTATCAATCCCCCCTGCCTTAATGGTTTCACACATCCATGATGAGGACACACCATGGTTGGGGCAGGGATGGGATAACAAGCAGTTTACCTGGGAAGCCCTGGCACCCTCTGGAGGTGGGGGAAGCTCTGGGAGGCAGGAAAATCTCCGGTCAAATATGCACCGGTGGAGGTGGGCATCCAGGGAGCGGAAGTCATCATAACTGCGGAGAACTGGCCAGGAACGACCCTGTGGGAGCAGGAGGGACAAAAAGGAGCAGTGGTCCCATTTCACTGAGCTGAGGACCATGGCAACCTGTCCACTGGGCTAGATGAGGAGCAGGGGTAGCCTTACCTGACAAGTCACTTGCACCCCAAACACCAGCTCATTCTCCCCAGAGAAGTTAGAGCCTTCACGCTCTGGAGACAGCAAGAGCTGAAGAGGAAAGAAAGGCTCAGGTGAGGGCCTCACCTTGGTTCCAGTCCTAACCTCTCCAAGTGGCACTACCTAGGGATGGGGCTGTGTTCCCTAAGGGCAGAGCCTGGTGATACCTCAATCAGAGTACAGGGTCTTGGCACAGAGTATACACCTAACAAAAAGTTGTTGTTAAATGAACAAAGAAAAAAATGCATGAATGATGAGCAGCTCTCCTCTTCTATCCTGCAACTCCTGTCACTGACTGCTCAGACGGCTGGAGCAGCCAGTCCCAGGGAACAGTCTTAGGGATAGGATAGCTGACATTGCTTCAGGGTTGGGTGGGATCTCATCTTCCCACCGGGGGCAAATCCTCATACCTGAATGTGGCCAAAGTCAACATTCTCATAGTGGAAATGGGCACAGTCAGCCAGCCGAGGGAAGGGACCTCGAGGAGCTGAGAGCCTGGGGGACAGGTGACACATCACTAGTGGCTCCTGTGCTTGGCCCCCTTGTAAGCCGAGCCACTCCCTTATTTCTCACCTCTTCCCAGGCTTCCCCTTTGCACTGGGGGGTAGGGGCTGCACTGAGCCCTCCCCTGAGCCATCCAGGCTGTCAGTGCTGCGAGCCTGTGGAGCAGAAAAAAGAATCAGAGGACCCCAGAGATGGGAGCAGAGAGACAACAGGAGCATTGTTATCTTTCAGTCTGGGCCTAGAGGCTGAATCACTCTATACACTGCCTTGAGCATGGAGTAGCAGGGTAGGTCAAGGGGAGGTGAAGGCCAGGCTGAGGATAGGCCTTCATCTTCCTGTGTGGTCGGGGGGGGGGGGGGGAGCAATGTAGAAGAGCAGGGGCCAGAGGTGAAGCAGAGAGAGAGCATGCTGGTACCATGTCTCTGGGTTTAAACTCCTGTAGGCCCTTGAGAGTCTAGTCATCTTCCCCTTGTGCCTCTCCACACCTCTCAACGATGTCTGCGCAATCACAGCTTCCATTTTATCAGTCTTCCTGCTCTCAGCCTCTCCTCTCCCGCCAGCATCTTCATAGCAAGCAACAGTATAATTTTCACACAACATAAACCTACCTGTCTCTCCAAAGATCAAGGACCTCCAGTGGATTCCTGTTGTCTTGAAGATAGTTCTCTGGTCTGTTTACCTCTTCACCCTCATCCCTCCCCATTGCCTCCATTCTTAGAGTACTCAAATTTCTGAGTCCAACAAAAGCACCATTTTCTCATTTCCTTCTAGGCCTTTGCAAAGGCTGTTCCCTCTGCATGTAACACTCTTCCCTATTCTTTCACTAGGTCCACTCTTCCTCATCAACTCTTGTGTTTCCCTCTCTCCGAAGTTCTTCCTGATCCTCCAGGCTGTATCAGTCACCTCTTCTGGACTCCATCCCGAGGTTCCCCCATCCCAGGCTTGATGACTCTGCCTGGGCTTCCCCCATCATAGCCCTGAGCACTCTGAGATGTCATTGTCTGGCGACAGGTCCATCTTCCCCGCTGGACTGTGACCTCCCCAGGATCAGGGCCTGGGGCTGAGCCCTCAGCTCCCCAGCATTGTCCAGCACAGAGGTAGGCACAGAATTGGTATTCTTCACAGGTACGGTTGTGTCTGACTCCTTGCTGGGTCCCAATGCCAAGTGTCAGCCCAGGAGCCAGCAGGGGTGGGGTAAAATCTGATGAATAAATTAACCAGCTACCAGATGTGGACTCCCCAAACTGGGCCCTCACTTCTCCCTCCCTCATATCCCTGCAACTCCAAATTCTCCTTCGTCTCCCCCTCAGGTCTGTTCCCTTCCAACCCATAAAACTCCCAAAGGCAGGATGGGACCTGACTCTCTGAGCTTGGAGCCTGGGCTTGCAGAGGTCTCAGTGAATGTTTGTTAAGTGATCGAATGAAGAAATAAGATGGATAAATGAGCAGGAGCAGCATGGTGGAAGAGGGAGATGGAAGGGAGGGAGGATGAAGACAAGATGGAGAAGAACCAAGGATCAGTGCTGGCTTGGAGTTGGGGTGGAGTATGGAGGACCCGAGGCGCTGGAGAGGCTGAGGTAAGGGTTCTGGCTGATGGGAGCAGAAGAGGGTTGGTTGAGAAAGACTGGATGGGGTGAAAATGGTAAGAGAAAAAAAGGGTTAGGCTGAGGTGGAGATGAGTGGGGGTGGGGCTAGAGAAAGGGGCTGGTGGTAGCAGGAGGAGGCTAGGCCGGGAAGGGATGGAGGTTGGGATAAAACGATGAAGATGGCTCTGGGATGGGGGACTGGTGGGGACTCAGGGAGCTTCAGTAGGCACCTGCGGGGACCAAGCCTTGGGCCCCAGACCTCCATCCGGGGCGTGGAAGGAGATGCACGCTGAGAGGGCGGGGCAGGGTAAGGGGCTTGGGACCAAGACCAGGCTAGGGGACTAGAGGGCCCGCAACTAAGGGTGAGGGGCGGTGCAGGCCTCGGGCTCGGGCGGGGCCGGGGGCGGGGCGCGCGGGGCGGGGCCGTGCATGGACAGACTGCCACGCAGACCGACTGACGGCCGCATAGGCCCCCTCACCACCATGGTCGCGTGGCCTCCTCAGGTGCTGGCCGCGCTAGACCCCTCGATCGTCGTCGTCCTCGTCGCAGATGCCGCCGCCATGGCGACACAAAGGGGAGGGCATGAGCCTTGCGCAGGCAGCTGCAGGCTCCGCCCCTAACCGCTGCCTGTGGCTGAGGCGCTCGACCCACTGGGCGGGGACAGTAGGGACGCTGCGCTTCCCCTCATTGGCTCCACCCCGCCTGAGGCGCCCAGCCCACATAGGGGCTTTTCATTGGCTTTAGCTTGAGTCCCTCCCTGACTGGGTCCTGCCCAGATAAGCTTGACAGAGCCACGCTACCCCATGACTGTTTCCCATGACTGTTTTCATTGGCTGTCATTCCCCGGACACACACCCAGAGAGAAGGGAAAGGAGGGAGAAAGAGAAACATCAATGTGAGAAATACATTGATCAGTTGTTATCGCACGCAGTCGGGGACCTGGCCCGCAATCCAGGCATGGGAAGCCTGGAATCAAACCAGCGACCTTTCACTCAATCCACTGAGCCACACCAGCCAGGGTTAAACTTTTCTTCTAGTTTTTTAAGGTTTGATTTATTTATTTTTAGAGAGAGGGGAAGGGCGGGAAGGGAGACAGAGGAAACACAAATGTGTGGTTGTCTCTCTCACGCCTCCTACTGGGGACCTGGCCGGCAATCCAGACATGTGCTCCAGACATGTGCCCTAGACCGGGAATCGAACCGGAAACCCTTTGGTTCAGGGGCCGGCACTCAATCCACTGAACCATACCAGCCAGCGCTCTTCTAACACTTTTAATGCTAAGCAATGGGCCCCACCCCTTCGTCCAGTCAGTGACCACTCCTCTGACACTCATAATTGTATACTTCCATAGGCTCAGGGCTTTTCTCCATCTCCAAAGCAGCTTTTCAAAGTCTCACTCCTCTAAGTCTCACCATGTCAGTCCTGACCCCAACCCTTTCCACAGAATACTGAGGACATTCGCCCATGGACGGTTTCCACTGGCTCAGATGCCTTGCCTGGAACATAACCCTAGGCACTGTGAGACTTAGCTCTATCTACTGGATATTCTCCTTGTCTTTCCTAGTGCTTATTTCAGGCCAGCCTTATCTCTTTTCCTAGGAATAAGTTTAGCCTGCAATGCCACAACACAGCCATGCCTCCATAAAGCCAATCCCAATCGTTCCCACTGCTAACTCAGCCAAATTCAGAAAACACTAACAGTACCCCTTTCAAGAGGACACTCCCACTGGTCATGCCCTCAACAATGCTCTTAGTTTCAAAAGGCACATCCTTGTTTTTATTTTATTTGTTTATTTATTGATTTTAGAGAGAGGAAGGGGGGAAGAGAGAGAAATATTGATTTGTTGATCCAGTTATTTGTGCACTCATTGGTTGACTCTTGTATGTGCCCTGATGGGGATCGAAACCACAACCTTGGTGTATCAGAACACCACTCTAACCAATTGAGTTGCCCCACCAAGGCAGAAGGTATATCCTTGATCAATCTACTCATTCATTCAAAAACTCCAATCATATAATTTGTGGAGACATCAGTAACCAAAATGGGAAAACATACCCTGCCCACATAAAACTCAAAAGCTAGTGGGAGAAAACAATGAACAAAATAAATATTTAAAAATATAGATTAGGTAATAAATTCTATGGATACAAACTAAGCAGAGATTGGGGAAGTAGAGTACTGGGGAAGGGGTCAATTTACAGTTACTCATTTCAATTTATTGAACTTGCAAACTTCACTCCTATCACAGATACTTCCTACATGATGTTCCCTCTACCCAGAGTATTCCTCTTCCCCCACTTCAACCTCTATAGTGGCTGCAAATTCTTTGACACTTCTCTCATAAAAAAGCAGAGTATACATCCCCTCGCCTTTGAATCTGGGCAGAATTCAACCAATAAAGAATAGTGGGCCGTAGGTGGTGTGGCTCAGTGGATTGAGTGCCGGCCTGCGAACCAAAGGGTCGCTGGTTGGATTCCTAATCTAGGGCACATGCCTGGGTGGTGGGCCAGGTCCCTAAGAGGGGGCATGTGAGAGGCAACAACACATTGATGTTTCTCTCCTTCTCTTTCTCCCTCTCTTCCACTCTATAAAAATGAATAAAATCTTTAAAAAAAATAGTGGAATGGACACTATGTGACTTCCAATGCTAGGGAGTAAGAGGCAATGCAGCCTCCTCTTTGTCTACTGGAACAACTAGCCCTAGACTTGTTGAGGCATCACGTGAGAAATGTGACTTGGCTAAGGTACTCATGTTTTGAAGAAGCCCAAGCCACAAGGAAATTGTGTACTAGAGTCAATAGTTCCAGCTGATCATCTGAGCCCTGGTGCCAGATTGTTTTATGTCACTAAGTTTTGGGGGTGGTTTGTATCCCAGCAACAGTATTTGAAGTGGCCCTTTGTCAACTCCTTAATTCCTACCTGTCTCAGTTTAAATGTAACTTTCTCAGGAATGCTTCTAGGCCCTACTCACCCTCCAACTAGATCAGGTTCTTCTACTAAAAACATCTTTTATTTCTTCTTATATCTAAACATCTATTTCCTTCTTGTTGGTTTGATTTTTTTTTAAAGATTTTATTCATTTATTTTTAGAGAGAGGGGAAGGGAAGGAGAAAGAGAGGGAGAGAACACCAATGTGTGGTTACCTCTTGCACGCCCCTCACTGGGGACCTGGCCTGCAACCCAGGCATGTGCCCTGACTGGGAATCTTACAGGTGACCATTTGGTTCACAGCCCACGCTCAATCCACTGAGCCACACCAGCCAGGGCTTGTTGGTTTAAACGTATGGTTTGTTCAAAAAGGCTGAAAACAAATATTTACCATGTCTGTAACAAACAGAAGCTACTTTTTACAGAAATATATTCCATCTTTTAAATAAATAGATGTCAAAAAGAAAACTAGGTAGAAATTGTATCATCTTTTCTAATACAGTTTAGAACTTTAAAGCAGTATCATTTCCTCTGCATTCTATTTATGGAAGTCAAAGTTCTATCCAGTTTCAAGGAAAAGAAACCTAGATTCTACTTTTTGATGGGAAATATTTCAAAGAACTTGTTGACAAAACAATAGTTTTTAATAGTCCAGACAGGTGATGATCGTCTAGACTAGGGTGAGGGCTGTGGAAGGGGAAGAAAGGGTTGAATTCTGGGTAGATTTTACAGGTAGAGATGACAGGACTTCCTGGTCAACTGACTGAGGGTGTGAAGAGAAGAGAGGGGTCAAGGATGGCCATGAGGCTTTTGGACCATGTAGGAAGAAGGACGCTGAGGAAAGCTTGGAAGGAGCAGGTTTAGGGGGAAGACTGGGAGCTCAGTTTAAGACCTGTGCAGTCTGAGACATCTCACAGACCTCTGAATGAGGGTGGTGAGCAGGTAGCAGGATATAAGAGCCTGAGGTTTACTGGCAAGGTCCAGGCTGAAGATAGAAATTTGGGGACTATCAGGATAGATAGGATTATCCACTAAGCTACAACAGCACCTGGGAATGGGTGTAGATAGATAAGTCAAGGCCAGAGCCCTGGGACACACTAAAGTGACAGACTGGTGATGCTAGAAGCAGGGGAAAGGAATGCTTCAAGGAGGGAGGGCTCAATGAACCAAATGCTGCTGTAGGCTCAAGCAGGATGTGCACTGAGGACTAACCATTGTCCAGTATTCCAATAACCTCATTAGTTTCAGGCCCAGAGGGCAGTGCCTTCTATCTCATGTGAGACAGGAAGATCCACTCCTTAGTTAAGGTAAGTCCCAGACTTGCCTGAAGTCTTGCCTGGAATCCCTCCCCTGCTTGCCTTCAAAGGGGATGAAGCCAGAAAAGATTCTGTATCACAGGTCAGAAACCAGGGTGGGAGTGGGGCAGGACAGAGGTAGGAGGCAGGGGGAGCCATTTTCCTAAAGTAGCATGAGTCAGCCTTTCTAGAACTCTTTTGTTAGACACAACCAGTAAACTGGAAAAAATAATTTCGTTGGGAAAAACAGAATTTGTACAATTCAAATCTTCTGGTCTCAAGTGAGGCTCCTTCCCTCTTCAGCGGCATCCCTGGGGACCTGGGGGTGGGAGGTGTGGTACCCTAGCTGGAGGAGACCAAGACCCTGGGTCTTCATTGTGGTCCAGCAAGAGGGATAATTGAGCATCCACTTCCCTGGAAAAAAACCAGGTAGTAGAGACTGAGGTATGTACTCAGGACTGGGGTCTGGGGCTGTGGACAGTTCTGGGAAAGGGGTTCAAGAGAGGTGGGCACTCTATGGGGGTCTCAGGAGATTCAGGGTTCCACTGTCGTAAATCCTGGAGATAGTCACCTTTTTTGCTGTTGCAGCTCCGTCCTCTGAACCCTTAGCACCTGCAGTACAGGGTCCTCCGGGAACTCGCTACTGTCGGAGTCTGGGGGAAAAAAGAGCGAGCTCCAGAGGCCCATACCCATACATGCTGGATGGCCATCCGGATCCTAGCAGCCTTGCACATAGGCTTACCTTCAGCAGCCTGCAAAAGCCCAGCGGCCTGGGAGAGTATGTCCTCTGGCGGGGCGTGATCAGCAGCAGACGACGATGTGACCACAGCCTCTAGAGACTCCGCCTTGAACAGAGGTGGCGGGGACTTGACACCTGTGGAAGCCTTCTCAACTGAAGGGGGCGGGAACTTGGGCTGAGCCCGCCTGACTTCCTTGCAAAGCATAGACCCCACTGTAGCGGGCATGACCTCGGCATTCAGAAACTCAGCCTTAAATGGATCGGGTGGTATCTCCGCCTGGGGAAACCATGAATCAGATAGAGGGGGTTTAACCTTGGTTTGAGAGTGTGTGGTTTTGATTTTCGGAGATTCAGCTAGGGATGGGGGCGGGCTCTCAAGGGGAGAGTGTGTGTCGTCCAGGCTTTCTGGGAATAGTCTAGCAGCCACTACCTGACCAAGAGGGTCTCTGAGCTGCAGGCCAGGCCCCTGGTCAGCCAATGTGACCTGCCCAGCAGGTTCTTGGCAAGGGGTTCTACCCCTCCGACACTTGGGGCCCTGGTGCTTGGGCTGAGTGGGGCTGCATGGGTCAGGGTTGGGCAGGCCCTGGAGCGTGGTAAGGGGCATAGGAGTAGAGGCCCAAGGCAAGCCCCCAGAAGATACCCATGGACCAGTCTGTGGCGCCCAGAAAAACCCATCGGGGCTAGGGCCCCAAAAGATGTGTGGAGAGAACCCTGGGGCAATAGGAGGCCTCTCCACATGGAAGGCTTCACGGCGGGGATGAGGCCAGGCCACACTGCCCCAAAGTGGGATGCAGTTAGACTGTGTTCCCAGAGAACCAAAGGTCTCTGCAGGGGCAGGCGAAGTCTGCAGACAGGTGGGGACAGGGACCTAAAAGAGAGAACGTATAGAGTGTCCTCAGGCTTCCCCATCCTCCAGCTTCCCTTAGGATCCTCCTCAGTCCCTCAGGTGCCTCCCTTCCCCATCTTACCGGAGTGGTGAGGGCAGAGGTCCCTGGTAGTACCCATGTTCCATCACCCTGACCTCCTTGAGCCTGTTCAAGCTTCCGCCGCTGCCGCCACTGGTACAGAATGTCATCCTCTGGTTGCAGGGGTGCCTGGGAGGAGACCAGAGCTGGAGCAGGGATGGGGGCTGGTGCAGGAGTTGCTGTGGGGTAGGTAGAGAGAAGAGGGTAAGATAGGAGCCAAGGCAATAAGGAACCAGGGGGTAAGTAGAGCGAAGGGAGTAAGTAAAGCAGAGAGGGTAAGACAGGAACCTGATGACAGCCTGCACACATACACTTCGACTGTACCAGAGGGTTATTCAGACAGGATCTCCAGGTAATGTCCCAATTCCTCTCTGGAGTGGGAAGTGGGGAAGGGGCAGGGTCAGAGACAGGACTCATGGACTTCTCAACCTGTCATCATTCAATCCTTCCTTCATTAACAAGTGTTTATTGAGCTCTTACTGTTGAGCCAGGCACTGTTCTGGCTCAATACAACAGTGACTCACAGCAGGGCCACTGGCTGTCCTCAGTCCAGTGGGGCAAAAGGACATCTTTCCCATCACCCAGAGCATCATTCAACAGTGATGGTCAGTAGGGCCACCACTGTCTCTCAGAAGCCCTACCATCTGATGCTGCACACAGAGGGAGGGGCATAGTCTCAGACTTCTTTCTTCTCCCCTCCCCTCTATATCCCCCCAAAAGATGTGTGGAGCGAATCCTGTGAACCTACTTCCAAACCTGGCCACATCCCTCTACTTTGCTCTTCAGGCTCTGGCCCAAGCCAAACTACCAGGATCTCTCACTGGGTATTGATAGCAGCCAGAGGGAGTTTGTTAACACTCAAGGAATATCATGTACCCTCCCTACTCAGACCTTCCCATGGCTCCCCAGTACTAATATAATGACCAACTGCCTCCCCAGGCCTGCTTGGCCCAATGTAATCTTACCCCTGTCAATCTCTCTGTCCTTGTAACACACACCTCTCACCTCTGGTTCTTGCCTTTTCTAGCTCATTGTCTGTACCACGTTCCCTTCCACCTCAGGTTCTCTGTACACGGTACAGGGCTCTTGTCATCACCATCATTCAGGTCCGTATTCAGACAGCATCTCTCCTGGGAAGGTCTTCTCTGACATCCCAACATCACAATCCTCTCCCGCATGGCCCGCATTTCTGCTTGCATTTCACATTTGTTTGTGAGGTAATATAGTTACTCTCTGCGCTACACTACGTTGTGAGTGCCCTGAAGATTACACTGTGCATGGCTGGTTCACTGTAGAATCTCTAATCTTGCTCACAGGGCCTTACACACAATAGGAATTTAATGTTTGTTGGGTGAATGAATAAATTAAATCTGCCAAAAAACTCAAGAAGTAGGTACTAGTTTTATCCTCATTTTACAGACGAGAAAACTGAGGCTCAGAAAGAAAAAGTGAATAAAAGGTGATGCTTAGGTGGAGGGAAGAATCAGACAGGCGTTTTAGCTGGATCACACAACATGCACGAGCCTGTGTTGACTTGTGCTGGCCTGTTGCCATTCATGGGAGCCCCATGAGACACAGAGCACCTGTCCTGTGCTCCACTGCATCCCAGGACCTGGGCACTGAGTAAAAGTAACAATAATGATGGCAGTAATAGTAACCCAGGTCCTTAATTTCATCTCTGAAATCTTGGGAGCAGAAATTTGAGAGTTCAACAGTTTGCATGTTTTAGCAAAGTTGCATGGTATGAAAAGTGTAGGCAGAGGTCTAGTGCAGTACACCTGACTCAAACCCATTGGTGTTTAGTTGAACAATATGTAATTGCCAGTATTTAACCATTTCTTACTTGCAAAGGCAAAAATTTCATATGATTCAATGTAATATATCCACAGCAAAAAGTATGAAGTCACCCTAAATGAGATACAGATAGATAGATAATTTCCTTTTTATTGTTAAGGTCAGATTTTGCTGTCAAATTGGGTATGGTGCAAAATTTGCAAAAAGCATTCTGACTTTGGACCTCTGTGTTCAAAGAGGCAGCTGGGGTACAGAGAGAGAATCTCATATTAATGATAGCTACTTACTAACAAAGTGGTGCTAAGCACTCCATGTTTTCACCAACTCATTTAATTTTTACAACACCCGTAGCAGAGCAGTACTATTATTGCCCTTGTTTTAAAGTTGGGAAAAGAAGAAAGGCTCAGAGAGGCCCAAGGTCACATAACTGGTCAGTGGCAGAGCTAGGATTCACACCAACTGCCCTCAATCACTGCTCTCCAGAACTCACCATGTGTCTTGGAGTCAGAGTCCTTGCTGGAGTCAGGGGTGAAGGTCTTGGAGGAGAGAGAAAGGCTATCAGACCTGATGCGGAATGAAGAATTGTTGGCATCGCTGAGGCTCCGGGAGGAGGAAGAGACAGAGGATTTGCTGTGGGAAGAAGGCAGAAGTGAGGCAGCAGGGGTCTCAGAGGCAGTGGGTCAGGCCTGGAACTGCAGGAGTGGGGAGGGTGATGGAGGTGGGCGAAGTACCTGTGTTTCAGCAGCCTGGCAGCTCTGCTTTGCAGGCTCAGCATCTCCAGGTCCAGTAGGGATGAGTTCCATGTGCTGAGGCTCTGTGAGGTGAGAGGGTCAGAGGCCAGCTCCCATTCCAAATGCTGTTCAGAAAAGGGCTCCAGACAGAAGGCCTGGAGTACATATCTGCATTCCACCTGGTACCCTCACATGCTGGCTTAGAATCTGCTCCTTCTCCTTAGGGAAAAGTGACCCAGTTTTCCTCTGTGTATCCACACACCTCGATGCAGGCATTTTTGTAGAAGGGTGGACCCTACTTCTTGACCAGGCCTGGCTAATCACAACATTCTGTCCTCTGGTTCATGGTGATTTTGAGTGAATGAGAGTAAGCCCTGGGGCTATGGATGCAGCTATTGGAAAAGACTCCTCTTTCCTATGGATTAAATAAGTTAGAAGCCTAGAGCTACTGGAGCCATTTTGCTACTTTGAGGGGAAATCCTGCCTAAGACTGAGCCCAGTAAAGAATAGAGCCAAGGTAGTCAAGTTCCTCCCAAGTGTTCAAACACCCGGATCTAGCCATGCCTGAAAACATCTACTTTTGGATTTTTCTTATTGTGGTAGCAAACAAATCCTTTTTTGTTTGTTTGCTTGTTTGGTTGGTTGGTTAAGCTTCCTTGAATTGGGGATTGCCTCTAATTCTATCCCAGGGCTGATGCTGTCAGTTCAGGTACATAGGGCAAAGAGTGGATGGGGATGTCACCTGTTTTATGTCCTGAAGGGGGGCCAAAGCCTTAGCCTGTGATGCACTGGCCACCTTGGCAAGCGTCGGGACTGCTGTGTTGAGTCTTCCTTCTGGTTTATTGGCTCCTGCTGAGAAGCCCCAATTGATTTGGGAGGGCCTGGAGGAATGGCTGCTGGGAGCATTGAACAGGAAAGGTTTGGGGTCAGCAGTGGATGGGGCTGACGCAAGTACCTGTTGCAAGTTTACTGCTAGGATCTGGAGATTCAGGCTGCAGCCACCAAAAGTCAGCTGGGGTTGGACCTGCAGTTTGGCGTTCCTCTCTGCTTGTGGGCTGAGCCTGGCGGAACCGGTTTATGAACCTGCGGGCCTCAGAGAATGGGAGGTGGATGAGGTGAGAAGAACCAAATAATAATAATAATAATAATAACAATAATAATAATAATAACAATCACAATAACCAATGCTTATTGAGCACCATGGCAGCGCCTGGTAGTTGTCCCTCAATATCCGCTCTCTTTTCTTATACAGTAATACAATATTATGTAAGACTAATACTAGGCACATAGCCTCTCTTCTAAAGATACATTTACCAGGTGCCCTTGTAGTGTTTTGGCCATGTAACTAGATTTTCGACTAACAGGGTATAAGGAGATGTGATTCTGAAAAATGGATGTTGTTGGCCATTTTGGTCCAAGAAGGAAAGGGCAACAGCCTAGGGTTGGGAGGGCAACAAGATAGAAGGAAACTGTATCTCTAACCCCTCAGCTAGGGGCTGCCATATTAACTCTGGTTACTTCTGCCTGGGCTGTTAGGTGAGGGAGAAATAAATGCTATCTTGTTTAAGGCACAATAATTTGGGGCTCTTTGTTATAGCAGCTGAACTTGTGCCTACAAATCCTAGTGCTCACTATGTGACAGGCATTGCTATAGAAGATTTACAGACAGTTGACAGACCTAGACAGGCCTAGGAGGAATGGAAAATCACCAGGCAGGAAACTACACCATGGGAAACTATAGCCTGGAAAACTGCCTGCTGACTCTACCCAGGACAAACAGATGCTCTGCTAGGACTGGGGTCTGGAGTCGGCCTATCTGGCATAAGATGCAGCTTTAACCCGAGGCTGGCAAGATGTATCAAGAACAATGGTCAGCAGAAACAGCAACCAGCAACCAGCTTTAGCCAATCAGACTCCAACACCCCAACCAATTACCCTTCGTGGGTTTTTGCACTTAAAAACCCTGCCCTAAGGATAACCCATCAAGTCTTAACCTCCCTTGGTTGGCGCCCCAGCCTCCCTTGTTGGCTCCACTTTCCCCTTTTTCCTTGATAATAAACCCTGCTCCTTGGCTTGCTGCATCTGACTGGTTTCTTGAGCAACTCGGACCTAACAGTAACTCATTGAAAGCTTAAACAGCCCTAGAGGATATGTTATTCATATCTCCAATTTACAGACAAAAATAACAGGCCAAGCTCATACAGTGACAAGCTCATACAGTGAAAGTAAGTGACAGAGCTGGGATTTGAACCTAGGCAGCCTAGCTCCAGAGCTCTTAACACAAATGAAATGTGGTCCTGAAAGTGCTACATAAACAATGCTGGCTATGGTGATTATTACAGGATGCCTGTCCAACCCCTCAATCTTTCTTGCCCCTCAGGGCTGATGGTACTTACCTGGCCACCACAGAATCACCACTGTCAATCGGGGTGGGTGGTTGGGAGGCACCCATCTGTTCCTCAGTGGTGCTAGTTGGGGAAGAGGTCCCTGAGCTGGATGGCCAGGACTTCTCAAACAACTCAGGGGAGTTGCAACCTGTGGCCAGGGTCTTGGGAACTTCTGGGATCCTGGATCTTTGGGACCTGGATGGGCTCAGGGACTAAAATAGGGGAGGTGGGGAGAAGAAAAAGTGAGGTCTGGGAACCTCCCTGTTAGAAAACAAGCACATACGAAATCTTAGTCTAGAGGGAAGGAAACACATCTCACAATGGTAACAACTCAGAGTAGATGAGGTTGTGATGGTGGTAGAGGACTGGAAAAGGGCAGGGATGTGGGGAGGGAAAGAGGGGCTGTCTCTTAATCTCTCACCTGCATCTCTTATTACAGGTCTTCCCTCTAGTCATCACTCCCTTCCTACTGGGCTGGCAAACAGCACTCTGTGAGGTGTCCTCACCTTCAGGTGCCAGGTCTGGCTTCAGGATGGCCAGTAGCAGCTTCAACTTAGGGGAGGATCCCTAAAGAGGCCGTCTTGGGTGGAGAAAACTGGCAGGCTGCAAGGGCAGAGTGGGGTTGGTAGGCAGAGCTTGGTCACTGCGGCCTGGGAGGAGTTGGGAGGGGAATATAGGTTGGGTGGATGGGAAGAGGGTGGTGGTTTCAGGGACACCAGTGGTGTGGAGGGGGAGGCTGAGGTGTCTGGTACCAAGGAGAGCAGAAGCCATTGTCCCTTTTCTGGGCCCTCCCCCAACAGAGCAGCAGACCAGCTTGGGTGAAAGGGGAGGCTGAGCCAGTGGACCCTACAGGACACCTACTACATTAGGGCATGCTACCGAGACATGGAGTCAAAGGAGCTCTATCTAATACAGAGACACAAACATGGGTAGGCTGCTAAAACAAGCAGAAAAAGAAATATGGCCCAAATGAAGGAATGGATCAAAACTCCAGAAAAATAGCTAAATGAAATGGCGATAAGCAATCTATCAGATGCAGAGTTCAAAACACTGTTTATAAGGATGTTCACAGAACTTAGTGAGGACCTCAGCAGCATGAAATAGAACCAGTCAGAAATGAAGGATACACTAATTGAAATACACAACAATTTACAGGGAAACAACAGTAGAGTGGATGAAGCCAAGAATCAAATAGATGATTTGGAACATAAGGAAGCAAAAAACAACCATTCAGAACAAGAAGAAAAAAGAATCCAAAAAAATGAGGATAGTGTAAGCAGCCTGTGGGACAACTTTAAGCAATCCAACATTTGCTATGTAGAGGTGCTAGAAGGAGAAGAGAAAGATCGAGAAACTGGAAATCTATCTGAAAAAATAATGAAAGAAAACTTCCCTAATTTGATGAAGGAAATAGACATGCAAGTCCAGGAAGCACAGAGTCCCAAACAAGATGGATGCAAAGAGGCCCACTCCAAGACACATCATAATTAAAATGCCAAAGGTTAAAGATAAAGAGATGAGTGAGTGGGTATGGGAGAATGGGTGAGAAGTGAGGGGATTAAGAAGTACAAATAGATAGTTACAGAATAGCCATGGGGATGTAAAGTACTGCATAGGAAAAGGAGTAGCCAAAGAACTTACACACATGACCCGTGGATATGAACAAGGGTGGGGGGAATTGCCTGAGGGAGTGGGGTGTGCCGGGTGGAGGGGGGCAAAGGGAGAAAAATCAGGACAACTGTAATAGCATAATCAATAAAATATAATTTTAAAAAAAGAACCCAGAAATTGCTAACCAGTGGTACTCAACACTAGGTGCAGTCTAGGAGTTTTCTTTTGAAACTACAGTGGTTGTCCTTTGAAAATACAGATATGTGTGGTCCTCACCCCACACCAAAAGAATAAGAATTATCTGGGAGTGAGAGCTAGGCATCTATCTTCTTCGCAGCATCCCAGGTGATTTTGAAGTGGAGCTTGAGTTAAGAACCACTACTAAACCCAATCACTGTACATTTCCTGTAAGTCCTTAGGACACTAAGGAGAAAAGGGTAGATGGACTACAATCCCCATCAGTCACTGGGCTCGACCTAAGCAAGAAAGATCAAAACCAAAACAAAACAAGATATATTCATGGGAGTCTGGGGGCAATTTCAAAATTAAGAAACTTAATTCCCAAGATGCCCCCTGACCATCTTAGAAAAATAACGGTCCGTGGGGCAATTAAGAAAGCCGAACGTAAGATGCTATGGGATCCCCGGTTTGGGAGTTGTAGTTCTATGGGATTGAGAAGGATCGACTCCAGACCCCAGCAAACTTGACTCTCGGCTGTGTTGCCCTCACACTAGGTTTTCCCCAAGCCTCCTGTGGTCCCCGGAAAAGAGATCCGCCTCACCTGCGGTTCATCCTGCAGCTACCTCAGCGATTTCTCCTCTCCTTCACCTGATTCACTGGGCGTGCCTCTCTGTTGCTTAGCAATGCCCTGTCAGTCCCGCCCCTCCCCAGAAGTGCTCGCGCGCGGGAAGATAGGAGCCTCCAAAGCGACCAATGATAGAGAAGAAAATAAAAGTAATAGAATGTGGCCAAAGGGGGTTGTCTCACTACTGGCTGTAACGGCGGCCTGACTGAGAGAGCGTGTTTGATTGGAGAACCACAGTGTGCAGGAGTAATTGGCAAGCCTGTGGACCCATGGAAAGTACGCGAAGGTTAGGAAGGCGTTCTAAAGCATTCTCGCTTCCCTGCAGTCTTGTCTTCCAACCACGCCCCCTCTTGCTGCGGGAATGTTGTCCAGACTCCATTCCAACAACCGTTTTTCTAGTTGCAGGTTGCAGCAGGGAGACTGTCCCCTTTCTAAAGGATGGCCCTCCAACAGTTGGACCTGCAGGCCTGTCCTGCACGGTTACCTAACTACTGTTGTCTTGCTGCAGGAGCAGCTGGTTGCGCCAAGTGCCAAGCCTGGGCTTCTGGCCAGGTGGCAGGATCAAAACGAGCTATTTCGGGCCAGGCGCGCGGCCCCCGGGGGGCCAGCCTGGACTGTTCTTGCCCACGCCCCCTGGCCGCTGCTCACCTGGCAGACCCCGCTACCCTGCGCATCAGAGGCTGAGTCAGAGGCACAAAATTAGGCCCGGCTTGCCGAGGGACTCGGCTGAGATAGGAATAGGGTCTGTGCTGTGTCCTCCTGACAGTTTGGCTGTTCCACCGCATTCCCTATACCCAAGATTCTGCTCTTAAGACTGCCATCTGCGTCATCTCCAGAGCTGCCTGCGGGACGGGGGTGGAGTAAGGGACTGTGAATTCTGGGGAGGGCTTCTCAGGCCCCGGGTCTCAAATGCCGCGCTGTACTCGCCACTCTAGCAAGGCTCCGCCTCCTCAGCCTTAGTTTCCCCTTCGGGAAACTGGAGAATTTTGATACCTCTGTGGCATCCAGCAGGAGCTTAATAAATGGCCAAGTCATTGTTGGCTTTCTAAATAAGGCTCTGTTAGTGTCTGGATCTGGCCGCGGTCCGAATGTCCCGGGGCGGCCTGCCTGGGGGGCGGACACACAGCGTACTATAAAGCAGCGGCGGCGCACGCAGGAACACTACGAAGCGTAAGCGGCGGCGGAGGAGGAGCAGGATGGAGATCCCAGTGCCTGTGCAGCCGTCTTGGCTGCGCCGCGCCTCGGCCCCGTTGCCCGGGCTTTCGGCGACCGGGCGTCTTTTTGACCAACGCTTCGGCGAGGGGCTGCTGGAGGCCGAGCTTGCTGCGCTCTGCCCCGCCGCGCTGGCGCCCTACTACCTGCGCGCACCCAGTGTGGCGCTTCCAGCCGCCCAGGTGCCAAGTTTGGGGAGGGGCTGTAACCCGGCTACTACCAACCCTGGGGGTTGGCCGGCTGTGGGGGCGGGGTGGGGGGGGCGGGTAAGGGAATGGACAGTCCCTTGACTTTGAGCCGGGTGAAGAGTACGCCACTCAGAGGGGCTTCCGGAGTTCCCCAAGCACGGAATCTCTGAAGCTGGATTACTGAATTGGGTCGGAGGTGCCCGTCTATCTGAGAAGGGTCTCAGTTCTAAGGGGACTGATAGGGCGAGGTGATCACTCTCTTGGTGATTTTGAAAGAGGCTGGAGACCCAGGGAATGTCGGGGGAACAATGGAGTCCAGTCATTCTGAAGGGCTTGGGGGCTTCCCAGTGACTGCGGGGAGGGGATGTTTTGTTATTCCTGGGTAGAGTTAGGAGACTGGGGTGACCCTATGTATCCTGGAGAGGCAGAGGGGAGGAAGGGTCCTGTAACTTGAGAAAGGGGGGCCTGACCAATCTGAGAAGTGGGGGAGGAGTACTCATTAACTGCTGAGGGCACAACTGGTCCCGTGACACGAGTGGGAGGTTAGAAAGAGGACTCTGGAGACTGGAGAAGAGACAACTTGGCAATTTCTGGTGGTAGGAGCAGAGTGTTTGTGGCAGCAAGGGCCCTGGGGGCTCTGAAAGGAAAAGGGGCTGGGGAGTGAGTGTTCAGGAGGAAATGGTGACTATGGGGTCGCTGACACTGGGGGACGTAGGGCAGGCCTCACTCTGTGAGGGAGGAGGTCCCTCACTGGGCAGGGGAAGGTGGCCTCGTTACTCTGGGTGAGAGGCAGAGGAGGCTAGTGGGGATGAAGAGGTCATCAGTAGGAAAAGGGCTCCCAGTTTCTGGCGCCAGGATCAGCTGCAACATTAGAACCGACGGAGGAGAGCTTTGCCGGGTCCTGGGAGCCTCGCCCAATGACTATTGGCTGTGCTCAGGTGCCGACTGACCCTGGGCATTTCTCAGTGCTGCTGGATGTGAAGCACTTCTCGCCAGAGGAAATCTCCGTCAAGGTGGTTGGTGAACATGTGGAGGTGCACGCTCGCCATGAGGAACGACCGGTGAGCTGGCTGGTGGTGCAGACAGAACCCCAGGCGGGTTCCTCTGGCCTAAGGGAGGGGCACAGCGATAGGGAAGGGTAGGGCTACTCTATCTAGCCTCTCTCCTTCCAGGATGAACACGGATACGTTTCTCGCGAGTTCCAACGTCGCTACCGTTTGCCACCTGGCGTAGACCCTGCTGCAGTGACGTCAGCGTTGTCCCCTGAGGGTGTTCTGTCCATCCAGGCCTCACCTGTGCCCGCTCAGACCCCACTGCCACCATCAGCTCCTGCCAATTTGGGATCTGGGCATGCCTGAACCCTGGTAGCTGCCTTAGGCCCCCTCTTTTAAGGCCAACCTGATTCAGCCCAGCCGATATCCTAAGCACACCAAGATCCCCCCACCCAAACACGGATCCAGCCCAGACCCTCCCAACCTAGACTTAGCCCTGATAACCTAGACCTTTTCCACTGACACTCCTGCTCATAAGCCATCCATTTTCAAACCCGAACAACCTCCCTAGCTTCCAGGCCCTATAAGCACAACCTCTCAGCCTAGTCTCTATTCACGAACTCCCTCTTTGGCAGATAAACCCACTCAAAACTCTCTATTTCCTTCTGTCTCCCTACGAAAATATCTCCACTGTGACACCAGATTATGATATAGGCAACTCTGTCCCAAGCTTAAACCAGTTAAGCATAATCCACTCCCAGACTGCACTGACTTCCCACACCAGATCACCCGGGCCTGGTCTTCCCCTAATTCCAACTAGACACTCTACTCCTTGTCACTCCCTAAATGCCCCCAACCCATCTTTTGACTTGAAACATCAGCCAGCCACCTTTAGACTCTTGAATCCCTTTTCTGACCCTCACCCTTGGACACCTATTCTAGGCCAACCAGTACCTTCAACCTCAAAATGTACAGATACCCTGCCCATCTCCCCACTTTGCACACTGTCCCAACTCCCATCTTCAACTTTACGGAGGACCCTGTCTCCAGTCACAGGCAGTCCACCTTTCAGACCCTTCCCCTTATTCTACAAGACCCAGCCCAGCAGCCACTTTCTTTTATTCTCCACAATCTTGCTCCCTCCTTGAATTCCCTTCTGTCCCATCCCCTCACTCCTACCTAGCTCCACTCCTCCAATAAACATGCTAGAGCTGTGCCAACTGCTTTGTGTCTGGGCCTGGAAGGATGGACTGGAGCAATGTGAGGCCAGTGTGAAGAGGGGAAATATTTATTGGGACGGGATGGGAGCAGGGGAACATCACTGTCGCTCATACATCTCCCGTAGGATCTTCATGCTTTCTGAGTAACGGAGCTGATTCCGATGAGATGCCTCCTTCCATCTGCAGTGGGGGTGGGGAAGCAGAGGGAGGACTCAGCAATTGGGGCAAAAGCCATAGAAGAGCAGCAGGTTGGGGATGCTCACCTCTGGCGGATGCATTTCCAGCGCTGCATGTTGCGGTAGATGAGTGTGGAGGGTGAGGGCTCAGGCTCAGAGGGCTGTGTGGACAGAAAGGCCAGGCTGGGTGGCCATGCCCAAGTCCTACAACATATGTCCCATAGCCCCAGGCAAGCCTTGCAGACCCACCTCATCATCAGGAGTACCATGGGTCTCTGGCTGCAGTGGGGATGGAATTCGGGATCTGCAGGCATCTCCAGGTAGCCCAGGGGCTGTAGGAGGAGGCAGCTTGTACACGTCACAACTCTTGCTGTTGGTGACCTCTGAACCCTGGGGACACAAGAGCCCCATACCAGGCCCAAAAAAGTCAGAGAAGAGAGCCAGGGATACACATTTTACCTCTTCTGCCTTTCCCAGTGACAATAAATGTGAGGTCCCAGGGACCCGTACTTCTGAAGGATGGGGACCTTACCCAGCTTGGGGGTCAGGCCTGCCCCAGGAATCCCTGTTTTCTTCTGTCTAGCCCAGGGACCCCCACCAACCCCTATTCAACCAGTCCAGAGACTCCCATCTATGCCTGCCAAGCCCAGGGGGTTCCCATCTGCTCCTTTAGATCAGGTGGCTACACCTGTTTACACTAAGGATACCTCTCTGTCCCCCCAGCTACTGGGGATCCTCATCTTGGAGGTCACACTTATCTGCCCAGGGGAACCCTGTCCCTTCTTTCTCCCAGACCAGATAGCTATGCCTGTCAGCTCTACAGAGCTCCCTCCATACCCCTAGCCTAAAGGTTCATATCTATGTCCCACTGGATCCAGGAGACATTTAAGGGACACACAAACCTGTGCCTATCTATCCTACTGGCTTGTGACCATCTACCCACTTGCTCCCTGGCTGTTGGGCAGGGAGCGGCCTACCACCCATCCCACCTCTTCATCCTCAGGCAGTGGGGGCAGCGGTGAGCTGGGTGAGTGTTCACGCTCACGCACTGAGGGGCTGTTGCGCATCCAGGCACGGCAGATTGGGTACAGCGGTGTGTTCTCACTGAATTGAGCCAAGTCCACACTCCGGTCAAACAGCTTAATCACATATGTGTCTAGAGTGGTAGGAGCGGGAGGTATGTGAACATGCTCACATAGCCCCCTATCACTGATCACCCTCTAGGGCTACCACCTACTCACTGGATCGTTGTGGCCCTCCTTCAGCCAGTCCATCATCCATCTCCCTCCTCTTCTTCCTCCGCTGGTGAGGGAAGCGGGCGGATGGCCTGTGTGAGTTGGAAGAACATCAGAACCAGGACTGGGGACCTCTTGTCACCTGGCTGGGACTCCTGCTACCTTACCGTTTGCCAGGGGCTGCAATGGAGCAATCCCTGTGGGGAGAGACAGGACATTAGCAGGCTGACCCTTGAACAAATGCTTGCTCAAAACCCCCCAAAGGACACCCTAGGGATACTGAGATCAAGCCTGAGGTGCTCACATGGACCCCACTAACTCCATAGGCATTGTGTCCCACCCACACCCCTGGGGCTCTTGAAGCCAACTATGAGGGGACCTAAGTTTCTGCTGCCAAGGGGTCTTTGTACACAGTGGTTAGGACTGTGGTGGAGGGGGCACAGATGTCAGGGCTTGGATGAGGGAAGTCATTCACCACAAACCCTCAGATACTGATCCCATCAACAAAACTTACTTGCTGTGGGTATCTGAGGGGGTCTTCCCAGCTTCCTCATCCAGACGCTCCCTGGTAGCAGAAGAAAACCGTGGGCTCAGGGTTCCAAAGGCCCAGAGTAGGAAGGCAATGAGTAGCCTCTCCATTAGGCCCCTTCTTCTCTAAGCCAGGCTCTGGGGTCCCACCCAAATCCACTCAAGACCAGAGGGCCCATACTGCCAGGGTTCCCAACCCCCTATTACCCTCAAGCTGGCTCAGAACCCAACCTGTCCATGTGACTCTTCTCCAGGAGACACTGCAGAACAGCATCCAGTTGGTTCCGAGCCTTAGCCATCTCCAACTCTGGGGAAAAGTACCAAGCAGGAGTCAGTTTGAGGCCCAAGGCAGGTGGGCAGCCAACTGGGCTGGAGAAGAGCATGTGTACCAATCCTATGACCAGACCCAGGTGTGCTGAGAAGGTGAGGTAGATTGACTACTGAAGCAATGATCAAGAGCTCCGGGTTCCAGTGCTGTCTCCCCTAAGGCAATCACCTTACCTCACTGAACTTGTTACCTCATCTTGAAAATGGTTCTCCAAGTGATACCTATCTGCTAGAGCTATTCTAAGGTTTTGGGGTTTTTTAAATATATTTTATTGATTATGCTATCACAGTTATCCCAATTTTTTTTCTCTCCTTTATCCCTCTCCTCCCTGCACTGCCTGCCTCACCCTCCAGCATCATGGACAGTTATGTCCATGGGTTGTACTTATAAGTTCTTTGGCTTATTCTTTGGTTCCATTTCCCATACTATTCTTCACCTCCCCCCTGACTATTTTCTGCCTACCATTTGTGCTTATTCCCTGTACCTTTTCCCCCCATTGCCCCACTCTCCCTCCTCACTGATAACCCTCCATGTGATCTACATTTCTGTAAATCTGTTCCTGTTCTAATTGTTTGCTTAGTTTTTGTTTTTTAGGTTCAGTTGTTGATAGTTGTGGGTTTGTTGTCATTTTACTGTTCATAGTTTTTGATCTTCTATTTCTTAGATAAGTCCTTTTAACATTTCATATAATAAGGGTTTGGTTGTGGTGAACTCCTTTAATTTTACCTTATCTGGGAAGTACTTTATCTGCCCTTCCATTCTAAATGATAACTTTGCTCGATAGAGTAATCTCAGATGCAGGTCCTTGCCTTTCATGACTTCGAATACTTCTATCCAGCCCCTTCTTGCCTGTAAGGTTTCTTTTGAGAAATTGGCTGATAGTCTTATGGGCACTCCTTTGTAGGTAACTGTCTCCTTTTCTCTTGCTGCTTTTAAGATTCTCTCCTTATCTTTAATCTTGCATAACTTAATTACTATGTGCTTGGTGTGCTCCTCCTTGGGTCCAATTTATTTGGGACTCTCTTTGGTACTGGAAGTCTATTTCCTTCACCAGACTGGGGAAGTTCTCCTTCATTATTTGTTCAAATACATTTTCAATATCTTGCTCTTCCTCTTCTCCTTCCTGCACTCCCATGATTCGGATGTTGGAATGTTTAAAGTTGTCCCAAAGGTTCCTCAGCCTCTCCTCATTTTTTTGCATTCTTGTTTCCTCATTCTGTTCCAGTTGGG
Organism: Macrotus californicus; assembly: GCA_007922815.1. NCBI lineage: Eukaryota > Metazoa > Chordata > Mammalia > Chiroptera > Phyllostomidae > Macrotus > Macrotus californicus. The sequence goes on from VMDR010001714.1 coordinate 59,867, forward strand.
TGCTTATTTTTTGCTTTTGTTCCAAATCATTGATCTGAGTCCCGGTTTCCTTCCCTTCACTGATGGTTCCCTGTATATTTTCCTTTATTTCACTTTGTGTAGCCTTCATTTCATCCTCCATTTTGCAACCAAGCTCAATCAATTCTGTGAGCATCCTGATTACCAGTGTTTTGAACACTGCATCAGAAAGGTTGGCTATCTCATCACTTAGTTGTTTATCTGGAGTTTTGATCTGTTCTTTCATTTGAGCCATATTTCTTGTCTCAGCGCACCTGTTACATGTAAGGGACAGAGCCTTAGGTATTCGCCGGGGCAGGGCAATCCACTTGGCTGTGTTGTGGTGCTGTATGTGAGGGAGGTGTCAGAGAAGAAACAATGCTGCTTGCTCTGCATTCATCCCACTTTCTGTCACTTCCCTTGCTTCTCACAAGCCCTTTAAGTGCTGACTGGCAGGCAGGTGGGTTTGCGCTTGTTTTAGGACCCTGTGAGTCTCTCCAACAAACTCTCCTATGAGGCTAGGAGCTCCTCCCGCCACCACAATCCCCACAGATCTTTCCCACAGCCTGTGGTTTTGAGTCTTTATTTCCTGCACTGAAACCTAGGGTTTCCCGGTCCTTCTCATTCCCCCACTTTTCCCCAGGCTTGTCCGCATGCAAATATGAGATCACTCGTGTGGTCTGCTAGCCACCACCTTGCCATTTCCTCTCCACCCCACTGCCCTTTTCCGCCCCTCCTACCATCTGGTTGAATGTTTTTTCAATTCCTTGGTTGTTGGACTTCTATGCAAATGTTTTTCTGGCAGTTCTGGCTGTTCTTTGTTTTTTTAATTGGTTGTTTTCCTTCTTTTGGTTGTGCAAGTAAACGAAGCGTTTCTGCCTACGCCTCCTTTTTGGCTCCTGTTCTGAGGTTTAAATAAACCTATGTTGCATATGAATCTCTTAGCAGAATGCAATAATAAGTAACATGTACAGAGTACTTATTATGTGCCAAGCATTGTTCCAAGCACATCACACATATTAACCCATTGAATTCTCACATTAACCCTGGCAGGTACATATGATTTTCATCCCCATTTTACAGATCATGAAATCGAGGCACAGAGATGTTAGGCAGTTGCCCAAAGTTACACAGCTAGGAAATTGCAGGGCTAAGGATTTGCACCCAAGCTATCTGGCTCCACAGCTGAAATTGTAAGGCAGGGACTCAAAGTAGGTGCAGATATGCTCTGTTTGGCTGAGGCAGTGCTATTATTTTAAATCAGAATTAAATTTGAATGAGCTGACAACCTTTAATTGGAAGATTTCACCTAAAATACCCATTTTGCCCCCTGCTCCAGGAAATGATATCTGAGCCCACCTTCCTGCATGTCACAGGTCCTGCCTGGCCCTGTTAGCCTGTGTGTTTGCCTCCCTTCATCACAGAACTTAAGGAAGTAATGATATTCCGTTATCCTCTCATCCTGTGAGGTGTTCACTCTCCTCTTCCAACTAGTAGGTGCTCTGGTCCAGTGCTCAGAACCTGGAAGGACACTTGGGGATATGCTTTGGCCAGCCCTGGGACTTCCTGAGGAGACCAGGAGATACAGAGATTCCCAACATCACTCAGAGGAGATACAGGGTAGGGATGTGGTTGGGGGCCGCTGAGATTCTAGTGAAAAGTCTTGGGCAGAAGCCATGGAATGGATCATGCCTACATCTCTTTCATTAGCCCCAGTTTCACTTTAGATCTTGGGATCCCATGAACTCCTGGACACCTCCCCCTGGATATCATCCAGGGTCCTTCCACCTACTGGGTTCCACACTGGCCTCAGTGTTTCTCTAAACTTACCCTTTCCCAAGTCCCCATTTAAGGGGTAGCCCTGCTGTCCCCAGTACCTTCCTGGGCCTCACATGGACACCTCTCTCCCTCCTCCATCACAACCCACCAACCCCCGTCCACTTGGCCTCCTGAGTTTCTCTCCCACCTATCCCAACCCTAACCTGCCCATGCTGGTCCTTTTTCTCCTTCCCCTGGGTTCCCAACCTCAGTCTCCCCTTTTGGTCCACCCTCTACAAGATGGCCCGGGATATCTTTCTAAAACCAACCCTGACCATTGATCCTCCCCTTAGAACTCTCCACAACTCTGCAGTGTCCCCAGACACAGACTGAGCTCTTCAGCCTGGTGTTCACAGGCCTCCATGACCCTACCTATCCCTCCCCATATGATCATTGTGGTCAAGCCCCCTATACTTTTCCACCCACTATTTTTTTTTTTTTTTTTGCATGTGAGAGGTATCTTTATTAATGCACTCCTCAGTTCAAAACCCTCCCTTGGCTCCCCATTTCCCTCAGGGCAAAAGCCAATGTCCTAACCTTGGCCCACAAGATCTGTTCCCCTCCCCCTCCTCTCTTTTCCCCTATCTCCTCATACTCTCTACATCTGTCCCAGCCACACTAGCCTCCGTGCTGGCCCTTGAACAGGCCAGGCAAGGCTTCCTTCTACCTCAGGGCTTTTTCAAAGCTATTTCCTTTGTCTGATTCGCTGTTTCCTCACAAATCCTCATGGCTCTCTCCCTCACCTTGCCTCACTCCTGATATCCTCACCTTCTTTCTTCTGTTTCATTTTATTACCACTTATACCAACTAACATCCTACATCATTTTACTATTATATTTTGTCTGGACTCTGTGCCTTGCCCACCGCCATTAACATGCCAGTCCTGGATTCCCATAAGCTCGGCCCCAACCCAAAATGACTTCCTCTCTCTCAGCTTCGGTTTCCTCACCAACCATATTGCCAACTTTTAGGATTACTGAGATACAGTGACTGCGGAGATTAAAAACTTTCCTGTACTTCAGGCAGTCAGTACAATGCTTGATTCATGACCACTGCTGGAAATGGAGAAACTGGGGCACAGCCAAGAAAAGAGTCCTTCTCAGGGTCACACAGCTCGGGATCCCCATGTCTTACCGCACCACACTGCTTGAGCCACCACCAATCTCAAAGCTATTTCGAGTACAAACCAGGAAGGTATGCAGGTGGCCAGGAATCGCTCGATGCATGACACAGCGATAGTGAAAAGGGCTGCAGGGAGAAGTCGAGTTATCTGCCTCATCGCGATAATCCTGTCTATCGGGACTCCCATACAGTGATCAGTTCCGTGCTCCTTTACAGGCCCCTGACCTCTGGGTCCTCACCTGATTTCTCCACTTTCACCTTCACCGGGAACATGGTTTGTGTCTGGGGTCTCGCTAGCTGGGTCGGAGGAGTCCCCAAAATCCTTAGGGTCACAAGTCAAGGCCACAAGCTGACGGTCAAAGACAAGCTTCGTGTTCGGTAGGTCCTCCGCCCTGAGCAACCTGTAGCTCTCCTCAGTGGGCACCCCATCGGCAGTCGCTTGGTCCCATTACTCAGTGCAACTGTCGATCTCATACTCTGACCAATTGACAGCTAGCACCGTCGGCTCTCAGCCCTAAGTCCCACCTCCCTGGGAATCCGTTTCCGGAAACAAACTAACGACATCTCGGAGGGCCTCCTGGGAGGTGTAGTTCTAGCTCCGGAGCGTGAGCGCCTGCGCCACGCGAGGCATGGTGGGAGACACAGGATTGAGGCACCGCGAAGCTTTTTGGAACAAGTAGTGTTAGTAGCTTTGATTAACACTCATTTAGGTATTAACAGGGCTCATTTAACCGTGGGAGTCCCTCTTGCCCCTAACTGGAAGACAAGCCTAGAGTTAGGTTTCATTCCCTCTTAGCACTCGTTAGGTGCCAGCTACCTATTAATCTCTTTTCAAGTACAGCTCCATTCACTCAGCAAATATTTATTAGTGTCCGAGTCAATCTTCTAGGTACTGGAGACAAACAGTATACAAAACAAACAAAACTATTTGCCCTAATAGAGTTTATATTTTAGAGGATGGGAGATTGGGAGATAAACAATAAGTAAAACATTTTAAATGAAATGTAGTAGGGGAAAGAATATAGACTGAAGGAACATAGTGAGTACCTAGGTGAGGATTGAAATTTTAAATGGGATGGTCAAGGAAATGATCTCTAATAAAACAGACATCTTCAGAAAATGGTAAACTTCAATTTACTACATATGCCTTGACCACATATGAACCATTGTCCACACTTTAGATGAGAACACTGATGTCTAATGGGAAAGTACTGTTTTTTTCTTCTTTTTAAAAAATATTTTATTTATTTTTCTTTAGAGAGAGGAGAAAGGAGAGAAAAAGAGGGGGAGAGAAACATCAATGTGTGGTTGCCTCTCCTGCACCCCCAACTGGGGACCTGGCCTGTAACCCAGGCATGTGCCCTGACTGGGAATCGAACCAACCACCCTTTGGTTCGCAGGCCCGCACTCAATCTGCTGAGCTACACCAGCCGGGGCGGGAAAGTACTGTTTTCAAACTCACAAAAATACCAATACAGGATAGCAGCCCCTAGTAATAGAAACATTATTCCTTTCTTGGTTCTGCATCTGTAAAATAAGTTTCTGGCTCCTAGTTCAGAGGAGTATGAGTAGTATTCATTGAGAAAATGCCCACATTGTGTGAAGCACTAAGCCTGGAACAAAGAAAGCATTCAATGAATTGTTTCTGAATATTAATAATCATTTTCTGTTTCAATATCCAAAAGATCCCAAGGAGTCAACATAGAGAATTAGGATTATTTATTGGGGGATGTCAACAGAGAAAACAGGAGATGGGAATAAGTATTTGGGGCTTGAGTGTGAGCTGAGAATAGAGGAGCCCATCCTGGGAGAATGATCAGGTCTCAGGCCTGTGCAAAAGAAGTTGTCAGGGGGTACCCAGGGGTATGGTGAAGGAGAGGTAGTCCCCAAGGGCACCCCAACGGGACCGGTAGATCTGGAAGATGGTGATCCAGGTGGTGAGTATAATTACCCAGAAGAGGAAGCCCACAGCTGAGCGCCAGACATCTGTAAGGGGTAATGAGAGTGGGGAAAGTTGGCTTCACATGCTTTCTGGTCACCCCTAGACCAGCTTTCTCTTCTCTTCTACAGAGCCCTAGAATTCTGGAACTTCCATCATCCCCTCCCACCAAAGCTCCAGGTTGCCTCCCCACTCCTTCCCCCCACAGCCTTCTTTCAAATGTGCCCTGGACTCACAGCCTTTGATTTGGCTCTGCTCTGTGTATGCTGGGACAAGGAAGGCCTCTCGGAAGAACCAGAAGATGTTGACCAACCAGAGAAAAGGCAGGAAAGCAAACCCACCTGTAGAGAAAAAAACAAACTGGGACATAAGGCAATGAGTATCCTCCCTAACACCCATCTAGAGGACTTATTTGGAAGGTCCTCTCCCACACCCAAGTTCAAACTGAGATCTCTGCTATTAGGGACTCAGGCATCGGGGCTCCTCCGTGGGATCCAGGAATCTGATTCCTCAGCCCTCTCTTTCTCAGGACCCAGGAGTCCAGGCGCCAAATCCCCTCCTCTCTTGGGACCAAGAAGCTGAGGCCCAGCCTCCTCCTTCCTCAGGACCCAGGCCCTTCTCTCAGACTCAGAAATCCGTGCCCTCAGCCGCTTCGTTCGTCTTAGATCCAAGAATCCAGGCCCAGAAACCCTATGCCCGTCCCCTCTCCTCTCCTGGGATCCCGGGAGACTGGTCCTTACCCAGGTAGTACTTCCGGCACAAGTTCAACTTCTCCTCGTTGGACACCCGCTCCAAGTTCATTGTTGTGCTGGGACCGGGTCGTCCTGAGGGTCTGAGGGGCAAGACCCGAGCCTTGACACTACGAAATGCAAGGATCGCGAAAGTCCACGCCCCTTAAACAAAATAGAGATAAATTAAATAGTAGGTTTGCTAAAAGTGGGACACCTTCGCCCCCACCAGCAAGCTGAATGGGTTGAGGGCTCTTTATGTTTCTCGAGATCCATCAAAAGACCCCCATCTCACCTGTGGTGTTTACTTCCTCCGGCTTGGATACCTTTGCCACCTTCAACTACGGACGTTTGCTTGTGATGCCGCAAGTATCTCTGGAATTTGTAGTCTTTTTGGTAGGCACCGCTGCACGCATGCGCTTTCAGGAAATTCCTGTCGGTGATTCTGCGGAAAGCGTGCAGGCCTTCAACACGCGAGCGGACTAACGAGTTTCTGAGGGCAGCGAAAAACTACACTTCCCAGTGCTCTTAAGCAACGGAAGTGATTTAAGAAAAGACAGCGAGTGTTACAGCGTTCGGGTAAAAATGGCCGAATGTTTAACTTCGATATCCTGGACTGAGGACACGTGAGAATGGGCGCAGGCGATGGCCATCTAGGGGCCGGGAACGGCACACTTGGTTTCCTCATTGCTAGGCGGAGTGAGACGGTGTTTCTGGGGTATTCGACCTCCCTGGCCCTCAGTTCACCTCTGTCTCTGCACCTTTTCCGGGTTAACTGCTCTTTTTAAGATCGGGGACAGCTGGCTACACAACAAACCAACTTTCTGGTACGGAGCCAGAGGGTTTAACGCTTCGAGGCCGTTCCCTTCCTGCTGTCCATCATTACGAGGTCCCGCCTTTTCCCGGTTTCTTAGGCCCACCCTACCGCCGGCTTTTTTCTTCTCGGACCTGTGCAAGTTCCTCCCCGCAACCTTCAGGCCCTTCTCCCTTGGCCACGCCCCGAACGTACAGACCACACCCCTGGGTTGTCTCTCACTTCTTGGTCCTCCCTCTTCTGGTTTCCTTAGGGACAAGCATCGCTGATGCGTTCAGAATGCTTAGGCTTCTTCTCTGGTGCTAGGTCCCACCCCAACCCCTTTGCACGTAGTACCCCTCTTTGCTCAGGCCCGGTCCCTCTTAAATTTATTCAGAATATAGTGCTGCTCAACCTGCACTGGAATCCAGAGAACACCGCCCAAACCGCAGAAGGATCACACTGTGAGTGAGGGACCGGTCTTGGGGGCAGGGTGGACAGCCCTCAGCATACCATCCCCTGATTCCACCCTACCCGCTCCTCCAGGTCACGTGAGCGACGTGGAGGTGCAAGAACACTATAACTTCTCTGAGGTGAGGGCTGGCAGGGGTGGGTTGAGTTTCTTGTGGGCCAAGAGCTCAGCTGAACACCTCCTGGTCTCTGCAGAAGGAGTTCATGGAACTGCAGGAGAAGTACGGAGAGATTGAACTGATGAGTATCTGCGACACTTAGGGGACCACCTCGTGGGCAATGTCTGTGTCAGGGTGCCTGTTTTCCTCCCATTAGAGCCCAGAGGTGGAGGCATTTCAATGCCTAAAGGCCACCACTGAAGCCTCATAGCTTGAGGTCCATCACTAAATCCAGTCTAGCCCCAGAACTGCTAACTAATCCCCTGAAGATTTTGGAGTTTGACTGCTGACCATGACTGGCTTTCCCGTCAGTTTCCGTGTGAAGAGATGCCGTGTGAAGAGATGCCGAGCAGACAGTAGCTGAACTCAGTAACTGTTCTTTCAATGGGTAGGCTGTGCATACTGAGCTGTCTCCTGTCACTGACTTCCAGGAGTCTTGCTATTGGCAGTATGAGATGGGGCATGGCAGTACAGGGGTGGGATGGGCACCTGGAGTCTCAGACTCCTGTGTGTGGCTGTCATTCATAATGTACTCCATCCATCCATGTATCCTCAACCCAGAGACAGTACCTGTGGTGGCTTCTGCAACTTCATTCACCTGCGACCCGTCTCCCAGAACCTCAGCAGGCAGCTCTATGGGCAGGAACCCAGGGGCAGGTATCAAGACTTCTTAAACCCTAATGCTCCTGTACCCTGAAATGAACCTGATCCTATGCCCCCAAAACAATGTCTCAAGCCTTTGGGATCCTAACACTACCACTCAGCCCCATTCCAAGACCAGCACCTAAGTCCCAATCCCCAAATCATTCTGAACCCCAAACCCAAGACCAGCTTGGATCTCCAATCCTAAAATCAGCCCCTGAGCACCTATCCTGAGACCACATCCAGGAACTCTAGTTACTTCATCACCTGCTCTGCTCCATTCCTCTAACCCTCCTCTCCCCACTCCTGTCCCCAGGTTACCCCTGAGGTCCCATACCCACCACCATCCCCAAGAAAGAAACCAGTGATGTTCCCCAGATGACTAGCATGGCCGCTTCTGAGATCTTGGCTCTCTTGTCCTCCACGTCGGACAGGCACAGATGTTCCTGGCCAGAAACCTTCCTCAAAGCTCCCTCAAGGCCCCAAGGCCATCTTTCCCAGCTTCTGGGGTCTACCACCCATCCCTTAATAAAGTTCTGTATTGAGAGTTTAGAGCTTGAGCCCAGCCTTGAGCTGGAGTTTCCTTCCTCCTTCATATCTGACGAAAAGGGGAAGTAGGCGGGTATCTAGCCACAACTGCAGCTGAGAAGCTTCAGTGGACTAAGGTCCGAACGCCCTGAAAATCCCCAAGTGGGACTGGTGGGCTGGGGGCAACTTTGTGCTGGAAACTTCAGCACGTCCATCTGAGGCTTTTCAGGGGGAAGACACCTGGTTGTGGCAGGTTGGAGGATTCCCAGCCAAGAGGAGATTGGGGTTAGGAGGTAAGGTAAGGTCACTTGGAATTGAGTGGGAGTCTCTAGTGGATGAGACCTGGGTCTTCCATCCCGATTCCTTGAGATGGGAGCTGATAATGCCTAATACTTAAGTTTACCATGTGGCAGGTGCTGTTCTAAGAGCTTTTTATTGTATTTTATTTTATTTATTTTTAGAGAGATGGGAAGGGAGGGAGAAAGGGAGAGAAACATTGATGTGTGAAACATCGATTGGTTGCCTCTTGCATGTCCCCACCTGGGGATCTGGCTGGCAACCCAGGCATGTTCCCTGACTCAAACCAGCGGCCTTTAAATTTGTGGGCTGGCACTCAGTCCGCTGAGCCACACCAGCCAGGGCCTAAGAACTTTTTTAAAATCATTTTTTATTTTTCAGTTACAGTTGATTCTAGTAAGGATTTTAATTCTTCATAATAACCCTGTGAAACAGGTGGTATTAGCCTACTCTGTGGATGGAACATGGCAGAGGTGGGGATATGTAGCCACACTGACTTAAGAGCCCTTGCTCTAGCAATCTTGAGACCGACCCTGTGGCCTCTGATAATGGGCCAGAAGGACTGGGGACTGGGGGTAGATTCCTGACTTCTGCAGGGGCCTAGGGGGTTCTATGCCCTCACATCCACCACTTCCTTCTCCCTGGTTTCCTGGAAAAGTGTCAAAGGCACTGTGGCGGAAAGTCCTGTGGTTGCGGGCCCTCTGGCTGCAGGCCCTGCCCGGATGGGGCCCCAACGCCTCTTCTTGTCTGCTGCACTGTTCTTGGCCCAGACGGTGCTACCGGAAGCCTCCCAACACTGCGGCCGCCTCGAGTACTGGAACCCAGACAACTTGTGCTGTGGCAGCTGTCTGCAGCGCTTTGGTCCGCCCCCATGCCCTGGTGAGGAGCAGGGACTGAGGGTATATGTATGCATATGTTCGTGCTTAGCGAGGGGGTGACAGGAAACCAGAGAAGGACGGAGATTTGGGAGCCTCACTTTGGGGTAGAGCTGGTGGGCCTTAAGCACATAAGGCAGGTATGGGGGTTGAGCCAGTGAAAAAGGGTTGCATGAGGGCCACCGCTAAGGTTTTGTGGCCTGTTAGGTGGGGTCCGGACAGTGAGGGAGAGGTAACCTATGCAGTCAAGTCCCTCCGTGGGCGCAGCTTGGTGTGGGAGAGGGAGGGGCTCTGAGGGGGCGGGGCCTGTGGAGAAAAGGTTTCAAGACTGTCAGGGCAAGTGTTGGGAGGATGGAGGGGTGGGCAGGTCTTCTGGGGGGTGGGTAGAATACAAGCGGCGAGGCCTGCTGGGGTAGGACAAAGGAGAAAGGACCTTACAGAAGTGGGGCTTGGAAGCCACATATGAGACCCTGTCTTCCACTAGACTACGAGTTTTCGGAAAATTGCGGACTCAATGACTTTGGTGATCATGTAACGCACCCCTTCAAAAAGTGCCCTCGTGGGCAGTGCAACCCCGATAGCGCGGAGCTATGTAGTCCCTGTGGCGGCAGAGCCAGGGCCCCCACTCCTGCGGGAACCCAGCGGCGCTGCGGAGAGGTGCTGATCGGGCTTTGGGCTCCCAACTGCTTGGGCAAGGTTGTGGCCTGCGGGAGGTGGGGTGGGCGTGGTCTGGATCAAAGCCCGCTGAAGAGGATGGGGTGGGGACATAATCATCTGGGGGTGACTAGTTAGGGGTAAAGTAGTGCGCAGGCTGGATCGGGCGGGGACGTGGCCCTGTGGGGGATTATGAAAAGGGGAGGTTTGGGCTGAGGAGGTAGGAGCGGGGTGTGTCTCCTGTTTCACTCCAACCCCTGATTTCCAGAAACCGGCTCCTACCAAAGAGCCTTGTCCCCTGAAGTCTGAAACACCCAGCATCCTAAGCTCCCAGGAATCCAGCTCACTGACCATTTCCAGCCCATCGTGGACATCTGAGCACACTGCCCCTTGGCAGGCTTTGCTAACTATTGCCCTGCCCCTGGTGCTGGTTCTTCTGCTCGCGACCTCAGCCACCATCCTCCGGCTTGCTCAGCAAAGGCAGAGCCTCTATCACCGTGGGAAAGCGGTCCACCCCTATCCTGGCTCTGCTTGCAGTGATCCCAACACCTCTCCAGGTTCTCTGGAGGCATCAGAGGCAGGTGACTGGCTCAAGGAAGGTGTCTGCTTCCATTCCTGGGCAGGTGGTTGATTAGTCTTGGGCATGCTGAGGGGAAGATGGACTGGGAAACCCACTCTTTCTCCCTCTCATGCCTCCTTTTGTCTCCCAGATCTGCCAAATCTTACATCGCAGCCCCTGTCTCGCCTCCTGGATGAGCTGGAGGTGCTGGAGGAGCTGATTGTGTTGCTGGACCCTGAGCCTGGGCCAGGTGGGTCATTGGCCTGTGGTACCACTCGACACCTGGCTGCAAGATACGGACTGCCTGCTGCCTGGTCCACATTTGCCTACTCACTGAGACCCAGTCGTTCACCTCTGCGAGCACTGATTGAGATGGTGGTAGCAAGGGAGCCCTCTGCTTCTCTAGGCCAGCTTGGAACACACCTGGCCCAACTAGGGCGGGCAGATGCACTGCGGGTGTTGTCCAAGCTTGGCTGATCTGGGGCTTGCCTGGTCTAGCACTCAATCAGGATTCCCTTGAAGTGCCTGTTGTGGGGAATTGACCCTTGGGTGGATGACCCTTATTCCCTTGAAGAGCCTGTTCCCTACCAGACTCATTAAGGAGCCCTCTTGAAACAGTCCTATTTGGGCCAAGACACAACAGATGCCCTCATTCCCCAACCCCCTTAGAAAAGGGCCCATCTACCCTACACATAAGACCAGATGTGGGAAGGCTGCCCTCAGGTGCCTCCGGGGAACCAGGGTCCCCTCTTGAGAAATACTCCTGTTACCCTTGGGAGAGCTCATCCATAGGGACCCAGCTGGGTTCTAACTTACAATATGTAGAATATTTGTTGCCCTGAAGCCGTGACAGGCTCAACTTCTCTAATCCTGAACAGTGGCTTCTCACCTACCTGTTGAAGCTGATGGCTTCCTTGGCTCAAAATGGGTGTGGGGTAGAGAAATGGGAGCTCCTGCCTGCCCCCAGCACCATACAAACCGGAAGACCACCTCTCCAAACATTGACAGACTTTATTGTGGGGGGGTTCCCACCTGGGATCCCACCCTCTTAAATAAAAAAGTGCATAGAAAAGAAGGGATTTAGAAATCTTTGTACAATATCTACATTCTGGGCCCCCAGGGCAGGAAGGGAGCAATTGCTGGGTGGGCTGGAGGGGTGGGGAACAGGGCCCTTGACACCTGCATGCCCACATCCACCCTGAACACGAGGGTGGGGGTGAGATTCTCTGGAAGGGACTAGGGAATCCTCCAAAAAGGGGTGAGATGGCAGCGGGGGTGGTGGGGCGGTTGTGTGTGGGCAGCCACAGCTTCAGTTAAGGAACCGACGGCAGCGCTTGGCGCCACAGTTGCAGGGCAGCTTGTTGCTGGCATCCTCAATGGGGAACTTGTAGTCATAGGTGAGCTCCTCACCACGCAGGATGCGGCGCAGGGCAAAGATGACGATATGCTTCTGACCTTCCACATGGATGACTCGAGAGAAGCAGTTGGGCTCACAAGAGTGGTTGATGAAGCGGGCAGCATTGCCATGCATTGTGGCATCCACCACATCAAAGTCATCCATGCGGAACATGTAGCACCCAATACCCTACAGGGACAAGGTGGGGGCAGTCAGGTGCTCTGTTCCCATGGGTAGGTCCTGCTTCACCCACCTCATTCTCATGATCTGGCAGAGCCCACCTTCCCATCGTAGAACTTCTCCCGCTTGTCAGTCAGCACAGAGCGAATGACAATACCAGAGTATTCAATGACCATCTCGCCAGCATCGATGTTGCGCTTACAGAACAGGCCCCGCCCATGGATCGCAGATCTGCAGGGTAGGATGGGCAAGGGGAGCTCAGGGGGGAAGGGGGACAGAACCAAGGCAGGCCCACACCAGGGCACCTGTCATCCACCCAAGGGGCATCCTCCCCCCAACCCCACTAACCTATAGACACCCACAGCCTCTTTGGATGTCTTCTTGAGGTGGCGAAAGCGCATGGCCATGGGCAGCTCCAGGCTGGTGGCGCGTCTGGTGGGGGACAGCAGTGTCACACAGGCTGGTAACCAGGAATGACCTCTCCTGCCCCTCGTCACTCTCTTTAGGACCCTTGCAGACTACCCCAGCATGCTGGCCTACCCTCCATACCTAGTTGACCTGAGCTGCACCTCATCCTCCTCCTCGTCACAGGTGGCTCCCTCAGGTAGCACCCTGTGCTGGGAGGCCAGGAAGTTGAACATGTCAAAGGTACACTTCCTGCAGGTAGAAGGGAAAAATGGAGGGAGGTTCATAGCCATTACTTTGAAATGCTACCCGTCTGTTCTTGGCCTGGACCTGCTGCTGGCAGAGTAGGAGGAATACCACTACTATTGAAGACACAGGAAAAGGGGAACAAATGAGATTCATTCTTCAGACATGAACTCTAGAAATAATTCCTGGAATGGCCTAGTATTCTCTCAGGCCTCAGTTTCTGATCTATACAGACTTAATTTCCACCCTCAAGTTAGCCCATAGGGTTCCCCTGACCCAGGCATCACACCCCAGACCTCTCACCGAAGATACACCTCGGCTCGGGCTGCCCCATGAGGATTCAGGGGTGGCTCTTCCTGGCCCTCTCCCTGCTGGTGGTAGCGGAATTTATAGTGCTGGCAGCGCTGGGCCCCAGGCAGCTGCTCTGCCAGGAAGATGACAGCGTCATGGTGGATGCCCAGGAGCCTTGCCCCACTCATTCCTGAGGAGAGTCACAGGTGAGGATGCACAAGTCACGTCAGAGGCCCATCTTGCCCTCAGGAAGTCACCCCAGCCCCCAAAGTCCCTGTGGATCCCCACTTACCACTAAAGGAGAGATGTCTGAGCCGGGCATGCCCTCGGGCCTCTTGCACCTTCTCAATCAGAGTTCTCCATGCCCCTGAGGAGAGGGCAGGGCCAGAGCAGACTCAGGATGGTATTCTATGAGATACCTTCCCTCCCTGTCACCACTACTCCTGACTCACCCTCCAAACTCTCTGCCTCCACGCTGAACCCATCCTCACTGCTGATCTCGAAGCGCAGATGCGGGCCAGCCCGTTTTGGGGCCTGGTTCTCTTTATCCTCTGGGGATGGAGGCTCTTCCTCGGAGCTTGAAGCCTCACCTGGTCCCAGGGAGCAGGTCAAAGTAGGTAAGGATCACCCCTCCTGGAGTCAAAACCTCCCAGTTCCCCTCTGCCCTCTCTCCCTGAACACAAGCAGACTCTGGGTCTGAAGGCCCCTGCTCTAAATGCCCAGTGAACCCTACAGACCAAACTTAATTTTTTTCTAAAGGGTCTGCAGTCCCTTTCTGTAGGACTTTTAGTGGCCCTACAGGACACACTATGGCTTACTCAAACCCAGTCTACCATAAACATCCACCATTCATTCTTCTGTCTCACGAAATAGTACAAATATATTAGTATTATAGGACCATACTCACAGAATCAGGTACTTGTACATTATGAGCTATTTAAGGGATTTTTCAGCAGCTAAAGATTTTAAGGATGGAGCAGACAGGATGTACAAATGTAGGAGATGAAGATGTGAGAGAAAGAGAGAGAGGTGTCAAGGAAAACTCTTGAGGTTTGGGGCTGGAACAACTGGAGGGTTAAAACTGTTATTTACAGAGATAATGAGGGTTGGGGAGAAACAAGTTTGGGGTAAAGGTCGAGAGCTCAGTTTGCAACATGCTAAATCTGAGATTCCTCTTAGAATAACCTCCGGCAACTTGCTGGTGGAGATGGTAAGCAGGCATCAGGATAAAGGAGTGTGGCTAGCAACTTGGGGACTACTACAATTACAAACAAGGACCATGAAATTAGACAAGAGTAGCTTGGGTATACCAAAGTTGACAGGTCGGGGCAATGAGGCGGCACAACCAGAGAGACGAGGAGAGGGATGGGATTCTGGAAGCCAGGAAAAAAAGTGCTTCAAAGAGGGAGGGACCAGCACATCAACTGCTGATAGCTCATCAGTTTGTGGGCTGAGGACTGACCATTGTATTTGGGTGGAGTGGGGGTAATATAGGTTAAGAGTAGAGCATACTTTAGGAGAGGCAGGACTCACATGGTCACTCTCCCCTCATCACTTCTTTGGGCCAACCTGCCCACATGCCCTCCCTCCCCTAAGCAAGATTCTAAACCTGACTGTTGCTGTGTGACCCACATCATCTCTCGGCCTCAAGTGCTCCTGAGTCCACCTCTGACTACTTCTACCTCTTCTTAGCCCTCTCCCATCCTTACCTCCATTCTGTTCCCTGAACAACATTCTCTCTTTGCCTTCTTTCCTAGTGCTCATTCTAGGATGCAGTGTACTACCTAACGGACACGTATGTTTCCTCTACCAAAATGTGGTATGCAGTCAGGGATCTGTCTGTCATGGTCACTGTTACATCCTCATGCCCTCTCTGACCCCAAAAGCAGTCTTTCAGTTAAGCCATCTCAGTCTACCTCATGCCACTTCCATGCTCAGCAGCTGTGACCTACGTAATGAGAAAATTTCCATGTTGGAACAGGACTGGGGCCACTACAAATTCCAAACCTCAGGCTGCTTGATGACCAGCTTACTTGGCCGCAGCCTTCTCTCTCTCTCTGCCCTCCTTGACCTACAGAGTATTTATCTTCCAGCTTCACTGAGATCGTCAGCCAAATGATTCCAAGTGCCCTCATCCTGTGCACTTCAGGTGCACCTAACCTCACCTCTCTTCCACCTCAGGGGTCTCCTATTCAACCCAACCACATGTCTCCCTTCACCTCCTTTGTCCTCATCCTTGGCTTTGCTGTTTCAGCCCTCATACCAAACCCCTCTAATCTGTTGGCCCACCTCCTCCTCCCAGACTCCTAGCTGAGCTTTTTAGCAAAGTGCTTGGGTGTTGTTTTGACTTCATCAACCACTGTCTTTGATTCTAAACTGACACAACAGCCTTCCTACCTCATCCCACTGGCCCACATGGTACACACCAAACCTAGACCCTGCCATGTCTAGGGCCCTCTGTGGCAACTGGGATTGCTGACTACTTCCTTCCCTGGGCCTCTGGGATACCACTCTCCTCTGAACTCCTTCCTGCTGTTCCTACCCGAACTTTGTCTTTGGTTTTGCTAGGTACCTAAACCTCTGACCCTGGTAGACTAGGCTCTGAGGCCCTCCCTGGGGCTCCTGGGCATACTGGACAAGGCACTTTCAGAAGCCCTCTCACCTCAAATTGAAACTTCCTGTTTCTGTCACAGGCCATAAGCTCCATGAGGACATCTCTATTAATTTTAACACCCAGCCCCAGGCCTGTTCCCAGGTGGGTATGTAACGTGCAACATCTAGTACACCTAGCAGTTGTTTTTCTTTTTTACTTATTTTAAAATTTTTTTACTGATTTTACAGAAAGGATGGGGGAAAGAGAGAAACTCTGATTTGTTATTCCACTTATTTATGCATTCATTGGTTGTTTCTTGTATGTGCCCTGACCAAGGATTGAACCTGCAACCTTGGTGTACTGGGACGACACTCTAACTGAGCTACCCTGCCAGGGCCCATTAGGTGTTTTTCGAAGTGTATCAATTCTCCACTGTATCTATCAGTCACTCAGCTGAACAAGCACAAAGAAGAAAGCAGTGAGAGGAAAAGGCCAGTCCCCACCTGAGTAGTGGTGCCATTGGGATTCAAGCAGCAGGTCAGAGGGACCATCAGGAGCCTGGGGAGGACCATCTTCTGGAAGTGGCAGCAGAGGGGACTGGTCCTGGAGGGGCCTATGAGGAGAGACCTGTCAGAAGAGAGAAGGGAAAGAGATCCCAGAGCTTCCAGGGAAAAGGCACTGGCCACTCACCTCAGGTTTTCCTCCCCAGGATCATCCAGGTTGAGAATTCCACGCACTGTGGGCGTTTTCATCCTCACTCGGCTAAACCTGGTGGTGAGGGGGAACCACGAGAAGCCTGAGCTGTCTTCTTCTGCCCAAGTCCCTTGCCCACCTCCACAGCCTTAGCATACTCACTTACCCGCTGCCACTAAGCCCTGGACCCTGGGGGGGATCCTCCAAGGCCTCTCCATCTTCCTCCAGCCGGGGGGTCTTGCTCGGGGGTGGCGCTGGTGGGGAACGGCCAGAGAAGGTGGACACCCTTTTGACACGGATGGCCTGGCGGGGTGGACTGGAGGGCCCACTGCTCAACACCAGCGTCAGTGGAGGGGGTGGTGGAGGTGGGGCAGGGCGGACCACACCTACCACGGGCAACACACCCAGCAAGGGTCCTGGGGGCAGAGTCCAGGAAGTGGGGGCCGTGGGGGGGATGGGAGGGGAAAGAGGCAGCTGCTTTACTGGGGGGGAGACAGTTTCACCCTCCCCAGCCATCTTCACAAACACTTGCCCCAGCTTGTTGACAAGAATGATTTTGGATGTGGCGGGTTTGGGGGGCTCAGGGGCAGGGCCCAGGCTCAATACTCGAACCCCTGGAGCCCCAGGGAGCCAGGCAAACGTCCGAGTAGGGTCAGCTGGGCTAGAGGGCAGGCCCTGGGGGGGTTGACTGCCATTGGCCAGGGGAGGTACTGGGGGGAGTGGCTCCTCTCTGGGCCTAGTATCTACCTCCCCAGAACCCCCTAAGTTCTTCAACACAAAATCCACAATTTCTGATGGCAAGTCCTCAGGAGGTCGCACCCTGTCCCCTGCAGCCCCGATGACCCCAGCCCGGCCTGCTCCTGGCCCTGAAGGAGGAGTGCCCTGACCCCGAGGCTGCTGGACAGCCTCAGCCTCGCTGTCTGTGCCATCATCCACTCCGTCCAGCTGTTCGATGCGAGGGGCTCCAGGGAGAGTGCCAGAGGCCAAGGGAGGGCCAGACACCACAGTCACAGGGAAGTGGATGTAGCGGGGGATAGGGCTGGCCTCCTCCTCTGAGCTGTCCCCTGGGCCTCCATGGCTGCTCCCCACTGTCCCTGTGGCCACAATCTCTTCCTGAAAGGGCTCAGTCCCCAGCAGGCTGGCTGCAAAGTCCAGGTCAGCAGCACTCAGTCCTGATACCACCTCCATGTCCTCAAAGTCTGGGCCCAGGTCTTCAGGGGGTGGTGGAGATGGGGCAGGGCCAGGGGGAGCCAGCTCCCCTGAGGTAGGTGTAAGGGCTCTAACGAATGAGGTAGGAGGGGGCACCCTGAGCTGAGGAGAGGTTCTGAGAGGGGGAGAGGCCCGCCGTGATGGTGGCAGCCTAGGGGCCAGGGGGCTGGGACGACGGGAGCGTCTGGGGGGAGCTGGGAAGTCCGGGTCTCCCACTGTAGGGATGTGGTGGGTCAGAGAAGATGGACTTCCTGTGGGGGGAAGGGTCATTGTCAGCCAGGTGCTCCTGCCTCACCTGCCCCATCCCTCCCCTGAATACTCCCAAATACTCACCAGGGGAGGGCAGGGGTCCAAAGGAGACACCCCCCAAGGGCCTCCGGGATGGTGAGTAGTTGGGCACTTTGATTCGAGCCCCTGAAAAGGAGCGGGGAGCTGGAGGAGGGGCACTGCTTGGATCTGGCCGAAGAGTGGGGTCCAGGTTCTGAATAGGTGAGTGGTGCTCAGGAGCTCCAGGGATAAGGGCATCTGTATCTGGTGGAGGGTTGACATGATCTGGGGGCTCTGAAGAGGCAAAAAAACGGTATCAGGGATTGAGGGGGCTCTTTATCAAAGCCTTTCCTCACATGCCCTCCCTTTTGAGAACACTGTGCTTTCTCTGCCCCTGTCCCTGACCCAGTCATGAGCAATGTTTCCCAGTTATCACCCTGGACACAAACCCCTCCATGGTTTCTGCAAAACCTCCACATGCACCTGGGTCGGGGTCCCTTTGTGACCCTTCCTCAGCCATCCTTTGCTATCTCCCTACTTCCTGGCTGCTTATTGCTGATTCATGCCCTACATGCCATAAGGGGAACAACCCTCTCTCCAGTACAGCCAGTCCTACCACTTTCTGACCTATGCTGTGCATCCCTGACACATCAAATACATCTGCCCTATCCTGGCACTTTTGGCTCCCCATTATTTGGCTCCACCCAACCTGTACAGCTGATGCTGCCTCCTCCCAACATTCTCGTTTCCATCCAGGAAAGCTGTACCCTCGTCCCCTCTCCATGTCATGTCAGACTCTAACCTGGAACAAACTCCTTACCTGCAAACACAATCCCAATCTCTTCCTCCTCCCATTCAGCCCCCAATGGCCTCTCCCTTTACCAATCTCCAAGCCCATTCTTTGCTCTGTGTCATCCAGTCCTCAGCTACATCCCTCAGTGCCAACGTGGCTGTGAAGGTGCCAGATTGGGAATTGAGCAGATGAGGTTAGAATTCTGGCTCCACCACTATGTTACTGTGGAGAGCGACTACCCTTTCGAGTTGCAGTACAGTGGAGCTTGTACCTTCCTCAGAGAGCTGTGGGGAGCATTACATAAGCATGGAGCCCTGAGTCAGGTGGCCCTAAAGGCTCCCTCCATTTGTACAAAAGTTGTCACCACCTCCCCCACTCCAAAGCAGGTAGCATGGTGCACTCCCCTCACTCCCTGTGAAATGCTGAGCATAACCACTGGCACAGTATTAGGTTATGTTATTGCCATTACAATGAAGGAAAGAATGGCAGGCATCCTGGAGTATCTTTAGGGGAGAGGATAAAGACTGAGAGGGTGGCATTCAGGTTAGAAAAGGAGGTAGTTCTAAGGCCGTACCAGCGGAAGGGGTGGGGCTGTGCACAATGGTCTGGTTTTCCTCTGCTGCCTCCAGGTGAACTGGCTCTTCCCTCGGCCCCCATGGCCGATACTCAAGAATTCGGCACCGATACCAGCAGCGCCGCCGAGCATCCACTGTACTCCAGTACAGACGGGAACACCTGTCAGGTGGGTGTGTGTGGGATACAGGGTCAGGACAATTTGGGGAAATGATGTCTAGTCCTGCAGTCCCAAACCCCACCAGTTCCTCCTGGTCTGCTCACTGGTAGCCAATGGGGAAGAGCCGTCCCTCGCAGTCGGAGAGATCAGACAGAGTACCCAAGGAATCAATTCGGATGGAGCCTACAGGGCAGAAAAGATGTCAGGAGGAAGGAGCCAGGCAGGGTCAGGAAGAGCACCCTAGAGGGCAAGTGGCTTACCAATCAGCACATTGATGGCATCGGGCTCGAGCCCTGTCAAGAACTTCCGCTTGAAGTTGATGCCCTCAAAGTCCACGTAGACTCGGCGGAGAACATCAAAACCATCGGGGGTCACAATCTCCTGGTGGATGGCAAATGGGGTTGCTGGATTGGTGGGGCACAAGAAGGGGGCAGGGACTGGATAGTTGGGGGCTGAGCTAAAGGACACAGGGAGAACAAGCACTGAGAGGCAGCAGGGGTCCCTGAGCAGAAGGGGGAAAAGAGAACAGTGGGGAGCTTTCTCCTCCATGGTAATGGCCCACCTTGCCATCCAGCAGATCTGTGTGTTTCTGACAGAAAACTTTCTTGTCATCCTGGAAGATGCAGTAACTGGCCCGGGCACACATGAAGTGGAAATTGCTGAGGCAGGAGGAAAGGCAGCAGCCCACCGTGGCTCCAGGCTTTAGGCAGAGCTCACAGCGCTGCGGGTGGAAGGGGCTGCTGAGGGGAGAAGCCAGTGACCGGGGCCAGGGCCTGACGCTCAGCATCGCTGTCCTTGAGATTCTGCTTGGACCCCCATCTAGTCAAGCACTTCACAAAGCAAGGGAACTCACCAAACCTCTCACCTAGCTGCATCCAGGGCGGCCAGGTTCACATCAAAACTATTTCAGATTTTTTTGAAGCAGAGTGTTGAAAAGTAACAGTTAACACTTGCAGAGTGGCATTTACCATCTTTCTCACACAATTCTAATATAGAATCTGTACTATTTTATTTAATCCTCACATCTGCCCCTTGCAGTAGGTACCTCTATCATTCCACTTTCTGACAGTGAGCTTGAGAATTCTACTGGTCCCACACTGATGAGGGGGGACTCTAGTCCAGGGAACACCTCAACTCATGGGGACATTTTAAGAGGTAAATGCCATGCTGTATGGAAAGTATCTAGCACCAGCTCAATCAAAAGGTGGTTTTCTAACCTTTAGTCTCCCAGGACAGAGGGCACAAAAAAGGGGGTGGGGTAAAAGCTACTATTTCTCTCACACCACAGTCCTGAGACAACCAGAAAAAGGTACCTCGGACCGGCAGTGGAAGGACATGCTGTGGTAGAGACTATGAAACAAGAGCTGTCACCACTGAAGGAGGGGCCCTACCCAAAACCCCAAGAGCTGCCCACCTCTCCAAGCCCGTGCCCTCACCATCTGCCTCCCTCGAGCCACAGCAGCATGCACATTCTTGAGGGAACCATCGTTTTCCTCAAATACTTCAGCTGACCAAATGGCACAGTTAACATGTGTCCACTCATTCTGCCCGATGTACAGGAGCCGCCCTGCCTCCTAGGGGCAGAGGAATGATGTGAGGAGAGGCCCCAGGGACCAGCCTCCACAACCGAGGGCTTCATGCAGTAACCCTCACCTTAGAGTCTGCATCACCATATTTGAGGCAGAGTGCACACTGACGAGGGTCCTCCAGGTGTGAGAAAGCAACTGAATCCTTGCCCTGGAAAGCTGGAAAGAGTGTGGAAAAGGAGGTCTAAGAATCAGGACTTGGAGCCTGGCCCACCCACTCAGGGGCTCTAGTTCCCAACTCCCGCTTCCCAATACCTGCTGAAGGGTCCCCTGGAGGCTGCCCTGATTCTGGGGTCTCTGGTTCCTGCTGCCTCCACTGAGCATAGACATGGTCCAAGGATGGGGGCAACACGGCATTGGGAAGGACTCCACTGTAGATAGGGTGGGTTAGCATCTGACATGTTTAACAATGGCTAAACTGGGGCCCACTCACCATCTCAGCCTAAACATGCCACCACACCTTTTTGTCCTTTCTCCATGTGGCATTTCTCTCAGTCTCCCAAACAAGCCAGGCCCTCTCATGCCACCTCTGGCACATGAAATGCATGATGTTCCTCATGCCTGGAATACTATTCCTCCACATGTCAACTCAGATGTCACCACTTCTAGGAAGTCTGAGGTCCTAGACTCCAGCAGGCACCTCCCCTGGGCTTCCTCATCATCACCCTGACCATCTGGGTCATCAGTGCCTGCCCAACCCCCCCAAACATAGCTCACTCACTGCTGTCCCCAGTGCTGCCTGGCACAAAGAAAAAACAAAGTGAGAGCTAACTGCAGTTTGAATCTCTGCTAATCTACAACCACTGCGGACTGTCATCTAGGTCCCACCACCCTCCAGACCCCAACTCTGCTCCTTGTCTATTCTCAGGCTACTGTGATCCTGGATTCCCATCAGATGCCCTTGGGCTTTGCCCTCACTCCCTGGTTCCCTTCCTGTTACCTAGCCTTACTCACTTTGGCAGCCGGGTACTCCGTCGCCAGTACTTGGGGTCATGGGCGTCAAACCAGCCGAATGTAGACTCTAGCAGCTGGGGAGTGGGTAACAAGATGAGAAGAACTGGCTTTCCCAGGAAAGCTGACAGGGGAAGGATCTGAAGGACCCACTCTTTCCTCCCCACTACCACTGAAGCCACCCTAATAGCATCCCCCAAACAGCCCACCTTCAGCAGAAGCCCCTTCATCTGGCCTCCAGCCCGGTGCTCTGAGATCTCTCCTTCTTCTGAGTGTCTCATCAGGATGCTCACTACATCCTCCATGAAGCTGTGCTGTAAGGGGGCTTGTCAGGATCTACTCCCTGCCCAACCCCAGCCCTCTCCTCCTGGCATCTACCAGTTCCTCTCAGTATCCTACTCACCACAGACTTATAGTAGCCTTCCTCAAAGCGCTGACTCACAGCTTGTAGATCACAGGGCCCTGGGTGTAGCTGCTTTCCACCTTGTCCACACTGCAAAGAGGGGAAGTCAGCAGGGCTGGTGCTGGGCCTGGCCCCACCCCACCCTGCTGCCCAAGCCCTCCAGACCTGGGTGCACAGCAGCAGTGGGGCCGCCACCTTGGAGCTCAATAGGCCCTGGAGCACCTGTCGCAAACCCCCCTGCAAGGCCCCACTCAGAGCCTCTCGCCAGCGGGGGTGTGTGGCCCCAGCACACGGTCCACAGGTGTACAACACTGAGTCTGGTAGCCCTGAAAGGATCTCATAGTCTTCATCTAGAATAGCCAGAGTGAGAAAGGAGAAAATGGTTTGGGGCTCCCAACAGCTGCTAAGTTGCCAAGAATATTTAGCCCACCTGTCCTCTGAGGGCCTGTGGAGGGGGACAGGACAGGGATCCCCACAGGGCTGAGGTTCACACCCCTGGTACTCCACTTACTCACCTGAGAGCCCCTCGCACTTGGCATGCACCCAGTGGTCACACTGTGCACACTGCATCATCTTGCTCTCGTAGTCATTGTCTTCATAGCAGCGTGTGCAGATTGGGCAGTAGTTTCCTAGAGAGAGAAGAGGGCAAGTCAGAGGGGCTGGGGCTATTACCTCCCCCTCAGAATTTCTGTCACAGGAGTAGGAGCACCATCCCTTGACTGCTGCATGCACTGCCTCCATTATGGTCCACGTTGGGTCCCTACTATTTATTCCCAAAGGGCTGGCTGAGGATATGGCTGAGGATAAGGCCTTTTTTTTAGAACTGCAGCCCCAATGTTTCATAAGGAATAGGGCCTTGCTAATAAACACGATGCCTGAATAAATGAGGAAAGCCCAGGTTTTCAAAAGGTTCAGTGGAGACTTGAGGTTCCAAAAAGAATTTCAGGGACTACCATGCAGATGGGGTTCCAGGCCCTCCATTTCCACTGCCCTCAGAGAGGCTGTATCCCCATTTTATGTACTGGATAGGCTTCTATGGAAGAGTACCATAAACAGCAAAGATTACATAGCTAAAAGGGTAGAAAACCACTAGAAGAGAGCATCTGTTCTAACTGTCTGTGCAGGAGCCTGGCCCACTCCCCAGTGGACCCCCAGGGCCAGGGCCCAGGGCCCCTGCCAAGTCCCCACCTTTCTCATAGAGCTGGGTGCACCTGGGGCAGAGGCTGTAATCTCCAGACCACTCGACGTCCCAGTTCTTGCCTGGAGTCGCCCCACAGCTTTTACAGCGCACACAGGCTGAGCAGATCTGGGAAGGCAGGGGGCAGGGCAATGTTAGGGGTAGAGCCAGATATCAGGCTACAGCAGTGCAAGAGGAAGATGGGCAAAGAGAAGTGGATGGTAGGCAAGAGACAGATAAGAAAGGAAGGGTAAGAAAAGAACAGGAGAGGAAAATAAAGCAGGGAGACTGGTGATGGAAGACCTGGGAGGAGTGGAGGTTGGGCTATAACAGGGGATTCTGAGCCTGGGACTACGGAATCCACGGTCCCCTAAAAACATTACATGCAAATTCTTGCCTATGTGAAATTCCTGAAGAAAAAATGTTATGTTTATCAAGTTCTCAAAAGAACCTCCAACTTTCCCCTCTTCATGAGAGTCCTAGCCTAGAGCAAGGCTGAGAATGGTGGCAGCATTAATTAAAACTCCAAAGCAAGAGGTGTGGGCCCCATCTCTCACCCAGTGGCGCCTTTTGCGTGTGGCCCGGGTTGGGTAGCTGGGCCCCAGGCAGGCTGGGTGGTAAGCATGGCGGCAGCGCTCACACTCCAAGAGGTGCTGTTAAAAGTTGGAGAAATACTGTAATGGCAGGATCTACTGGCACAGGGATACCTCTTTCCTCCACTCCTCCACCCACCCCCATGGCTCCAGGGCCCAAACCTTGGATCCCCGGCCTTTTCGCCCACAGACATGGCAGAACTTGCAGCGGCGGCAGCACCAAGTGTCATGATGTTGGGGCAGGGGCCGCTCGGCTTCCTCCAGGCAGAATGGGTGGAAGGGGTCACAGCAGACTTGGCAGAACACCAGCTGGGAATGGGAGCATGAATGATAAGCTCAGTGTGAGATCAGGAGGCCAGGGCATGAGAACCTGCTAAGAGGGCCCAAGAAATCAGACAGTAAGGGCTAATGATGACTTGGAAGGTTGTGAAACAAGGTGGAATCCAACCTCATGCAGGCCTTTGCTGGCACACAGCAAGCACACCATAGGTGGCCCCCCTGGTACAGAGGTGAGCACACTCAGGCCTCCCATCAACCACACATTCTCCAGGTCACAGTCCTCCTGATGGAAAAAGAAAACATGGGATCAGAGAACAGTCAGTAACATAAAAGTCAGTTCCATCTATCTTAGAACTCTGACTTCTCAGACACAGTAAGTTTTTTCCAATTGTAGTCCTTGCCATCCTCCCCCTCAATGCCATACCTTGAAATCCACACGAACCCGGTGCACACCATCAGGGGACTTCTGTTTTCCAGTCCAGCCATTGGGAAAAGAAGCAAAAGGACCAGGGGCCAAAGCATCCTAGGGAGGGATGGTGGTGATCAGAAGGCTGCCCACCCCACCTCTGCAAGCTTCTCTCCTTGATATCCTCTCTCCCAGCCTGCTTGACCCTGTATTTTGCCCAAATCCTGTTTTCCAGGACAGGCTGCCTGACCCCCCAGGGCCTGTTTTCTGGTGTGGACACACCATGGCACTCAGATGAGCCTGTTACTCTGACTTGCCAGGAAGCTCCTGGAGGGCAGGAGCCTTGTCTTCCTCAGGGCTCAGGGTTCTTGGTGTGGAACTGTGCTCACCTTGTCCAGGCGCCTCCGAGCCTTGAGCTGCAACACAGGCTGCAGGGTGGGTTTGCGGGGCCGGCTCTGCTCCTCAGGTTCTGGCACTGGTAGCTCTAAGCAAGACACATAAGCAGTGAGGTTCCTTCTCCTCCCTGCCCCACTACCCCCTCTTTTACAACCCCCAAATGTTACCTGGATCTTCAGGGCCTTCTTTAACCAAGGGCTGCTAGAATTATCCTTAGTTAGGCCTTGCTCAAAAAGCTACTAAACACCCCACACACCAGCTCCCCCATCCACGTAAGACTACTTCCTTCTCTGCTCTCAGCTACTTTCTCTATCACACCCATAGAATGAGGGAGTCAGAGCCCCATCCCTTCCACACACAAGACACAGGACTGACAGAGGAAGCAATAAGCAATTCGCACCATTCTCTCGAGGGGTCCGACGCCGGGGAGCAGGAGGACCCCCAGGCTCTGAGTCATCCGAGTCCTCGAAGATATCATAGGAGGGTCTCTGTTTGACGCAGCGCCGGGCTGACTTGCGCTGCAGTAGGAGGGAGTCCTGCTCCTCGGGCCCTGGGGGGGCCACCACCTCCTCCCGGGGCCCCCCAGCTCCCGCCCCCCGGCGTGGGCCTGGAGGACCAGGGGAGGCCTCAGGAGATTCATCGGAATCCCAGGGCAACAGCGTCTTCACTATCGTCCGGCCTGTGGGAACAGGGGACTTAGTAGGATCTGAGCTCAAGCAGGGACACGGGACATTTGGAGAGAGAAAACCCAGAAAAGTGGGGCAGAAAAAAGTAAGTATGGAAGAGAAACAAAAGCACACAACAGAAACAGACAGAGATGGTACACTGCAAAGGGGAGAAGAGCAAAGAAAATATGGTTTCCTCCATATCATGAATCTAAATAAGGTTCTTAAATGCTCGAAGTTTGTTACCTTTTTTAGCCAGCCGCTCCATCTTCCGAGCCTCTATCTTGTCGCACTTCCGGTATCTGGGGAGGGGAGCAGCACGTCACCAGGGTAGGGGACTGGTGGTCTGGGGGAAGAGAGGAAGCTCTCCACAAGGATGCCAATCCCACTGCTCTGGCGGGGCAGGGGGCCTTGGTGACAAACAACCATGGGGTGGGGGAACAAAGGCTGAACCCCAGCTACTCACACACAGCACTGCTTCTTGGTGTTAGGGCCCCCAAACTTGGGCTTATCCAGGCAGTTGACACAGGAACCACAGTCCTGCACACGCAGGCAGCCCCGACAGTGTCCACATCGTGCCATTCGCATCTTCTTGCCATGATGGGAGGGCAGTGAACGCCGAGGTGTATGGGCCAGGGTCCCTCCAGACCCTGCAGGCTCTGAGTCTCCACCAGGCCCTGCTGAATCCACCTTTCCCTGTTGTGACTGTGATGGGACACTCTCAGTCTCAGATGCTGATGACGTATCTAGTGCAGTGGAGAGAAGGGGATGGAGCTACAAAGCCACCAGGCCTACCTCATCTCTGTTCTCTCCTACTCCTCCTTCAGTAGGCCCTCTGGCCACTCTACTAGGCTCTTGGTGCATTCACTTGCTCCCAGATTTGATGGAACTGTCAAACTTCCCCATAAGACACCTGCCCCTACCCTCTGTTGCAAGGTCCTGCCGATCCCGGAGAGGGAGAGCACTGAGGCGGGGGACGTCTTCAGGTACCATGGCCCGCGCTTGACCCAGGGCCACAGCAGCATGACGGCAGACGTGTTTGATGCGGGGACCTTGCACTGGGGATTCGGGGCCCTGGGGGAAGATAAATCACAAATACATGTGAGGTATTGCTATCTGTGCTCCTAGAACAAGCCTCCTGCAGAGGGCCCTCCACCCACTCCATACCGATGGTCTCTCTCGCTTAGTTTCCATCGATTCATCTTCAGACTTGACGGAACCTCTATCTGAGATCTGCTTGACAGTCCCGACTTCCTCCATCTGCCCTCCAGGACTTGGCTGGTGGGGAAACAATAAACAGTGTCAGAGGCTAGAAAGTGAGGAAAGATAGAACCAGAGAAGGTATACAGGAAGCTGAGGAACAGGGAAGAACTGGCTTTGAGTGTTCCTTGCAAAGTTACAAGGATGCAGGTAGCTAAGGGAGTGCAGGAAATTGAGGCTAAATGGCTGGGTGCAGGGGCCTGGTCAAAACATCATGCTTACCAGCATCAAAGATGCCACCTTCTGCTGCTGCTGCTGGTCAATCTTGAATAGTTGCACCTTCGCTCTCTTGAGCAGGCTAAACATTTTCTCCTCTACACCAGACAGTGGTAAGGAACCCATGCCTGCAGTCCGGGCCTTTTCCAGTGGTGGCGGCTGCAGTGATGGTGGTGCCTGGGGCAGCAGCTGGGTTTGCAATATCTGTAGAGGCTGCTGTAGCTGAGCCTGAGGCTGCTGCCCATTGCTCAGAGCTGGAGCCCCAGGTGGGTGTACCTCGGCCTTAACAGGGGTGGTGACCACAGGGGCAAATCGAGGAAGGCTGAGATGGTTGGTGCGGCCCACTGCCCGTGGCTCAGGCTCAGCTGGAGATTCATCAGCGGGAGGCGGCTCTGGCTCAGGGGCTTCAGGGGCCCCAAGAGGAGGAGTAGTAAGCACCGATTCATAGATCTTCAAGTGGGCTTCACTTGGGGTAAACTGAGGGGCACGAAGGAGCAGGGGCCTCCGGGATGGAGTAATAGGAGCAGGCGGTGGGGGTGGGGGTGGGGCTGGGGGAGGAGCAGGAGGAGGTGGGGGCAGTTCCCGGGTCAGTGAGGTCCAGCGAAATGTGGGTTCCCTTAAGATGGACCGTCTCTTTTCAGGGAGTGGGACTGGGATAGACAGAGGAGTTGGGGCACACGGTGGAGAGGGGGCTGGTGCTGGTTCCTGGGGGGCGAGCGGGGAGATGGCAACAGGAGGCCGTGGAGTAGGTGAGACCTCCACCTTTGGGGGTTTGGAGGGGTCTTCATCCATAAATCGCCGGGGTGTCTTGATGATACGAGAGGACCGGGCACTCACCACAGGCATAATAAACTGTCGGATGTTCTTTAGGAAGGTGGCGCTTTTGGGGGCCACAGTGGGGCTGTCTTCCACAGAGCCTCCTGTGGTGGTGCTGGGGACTGGAGTGGTAGGAGAGGTGCCCTCTGGTCCTGCCCGAGCAGCTTCCCGCTCTGCCCGTTGGCTAGGAGTCAGGGGAGGCCGGCCTCTCTTCCTGGAGCACGTAGCTGGGACCATGGGAGGGGATTCTTCCTGCTCCTCTGGGGCAGGAGGTGGTGGAGGGGATGGTGGAGGTGGTGGGGTCACTGAGGGTGGTGGAGGGCAAAAAGGGAATAGTGATACTGAGGGTGATGGAAGAGGCGGGGGAGGTGGAGGGGCTGGAGGAGTCAGGGGTGGTGAGGGCAGCTTTGCCTCTTCCTTGACCTCGGCTAACTTCTCTTCCTCAGCTACGGCTCTCTCTTCCTTCTCTTTCCCTTCCTCCTTGTCTTCCTTCTCTTTCTCCTCCTCTCTCTCCTCCTCCAACTTCTGCTCCTTGTTCCAGCAAGGGCCGTCTCCCTGTCCAGATTCAACTTTTCCTTGGGAGGCATCCTGCCAGCTTTCCTCAAGTTGATCTTGACCCTGACCTGATTCAAGTCCCAAGGACAATCGTCCCATCTTCACTCTTTTGGCCTTTGAAACAAACTTGATCACGAGGGGATGTCCACCTCGGCCTCGGCCCCTGCCTCCACGGCCTCCTCGCCCAGACTGTCCTCCACGTTTGGGGGTTCCAGGTCCTAGGCCAGGCCCCTCCTTGTATTTCCAGGTGCCAGTTCGGTGTTTTACTGGAATCACAGGAGGTGAGGGCTCAGTTTTGGGGATTGTCACAGCTGCTTCTGCCACCATTATTGCCTGTTGCTTCTTCCTGCAGGGGCCTGCTGGCCGTCCTGGGGGCCGCCCCCGAGACCGTCGGGGGGTGGAGGGCTCACATGCCCGGCTCCGGGGGGCTGGGGGTGCCTGGGCCCGCCGGAGAAGTTCAGTCAGTGCTTGTACCATCCGTTCTGTGCCCTCCTCACCCCGTTTCCGGGCAGGAGTCTTTGGGGGTATAGGAGTCACATCTGCTAAGCGAGGAGGCGGAAGGGGGGTCATCTTATGCTTGCGGCCCCGACCTCGGGGGGCTCGACCTAAAAGGAGAATAGGTGTGGGGAAATGGGTCAAGACAGCCCTGTGGACTAAGGAAAGCGCTCCAGGAGGGCCAGTACTAAGTCTTACTTGTCTGCTTCCCCCACAGCCCAGCATAGCTTGGGCTTTGAACACAGAACACACTCAGTAACTGATGGAGACTTTAGTTGAGCAGGGAAAAGCTGACACAATGAGTGAGAATAACATTCCTATAAAGCTACAGAGGTAGAGTTTCCCCATCACTCACCTCGCTGGGACCGGAGCGCAGAGCGCAGGGAACTGGGGGCCACATCTTCATCTGAATGAAAACCCTGAAATTCCTGATTTAGGGGGCCAAGGGTGGAAGGGAGAAACAGCAGTCAGTGCCAAAGCCCTTGTTCCACCTGAGACTCAGGTATTGAGGAATATTCCCCAGCCTCCCCCTTAATGGACTCCTATTTTCAAAAGAACTAAAAACTCTGGAAGGTGAAGAGAGTAGAAAACAGGGTCTCTCCTCCCTCAGGGGTGAACATAGAGTATTCTGAACCCTCATTTCCTGTGCCAGAACATGCCAGCACAGCCATTAGTGGTTTGCTGGCCCAGAAGGAAACAGAACGGGGTCTTCTCAGGCCAGGCAGTAGGTACTACCATCAGATTCCCTTACACTCCAACACCAAAAAAAAAATGGACCCCTGTTTACATTCTCTTGGGCTGTAGTTTCTTCCAGAATGAAGATGAGAAAAGGGCCTCCCCAGCACGGTGTGTATCAAATGTTTACATTAGGATCCCCACACACTCCAGCTTTTTCTGAGAGGCTGAGGATAAATCCTGAGCCGAACTCAGACCTGCTACAATGCCCCATCTTAGCCTTCATTCCATTTCTCTTAAACCTGTGCCCCTAAGAGGAAGCCCTCCACCATTCTACCCTCTCTCCACTTTAGGTCAGAAGAGGAAATGGGGCACTGGTGAAACCAGGGCTAGGTTAGAGGTTATGAGGCTGGGCGGGGCAGGTTACAGGTAAGAGCCCAGAAAGCCCTAGCCTGGGTCCACTGAAGTCAAGCTGCTGCTGTCAACCACCACTGGTTAGGCATGTAGTCCCCATTAACTTCCTCGCCCAAACCTCTACTGCCCTAGCTTTGCCACCTACCAAGAAGGATCAGCCCAGGACACTTCAGCATGACCCGCCAAGGGCCCAAGTGCCCAGCTGCAGCTCAGGCTTCTCTCCTCACTTGTAAAGCCCCTTCCACCGACAGCTCCGTGCACCCTACCTCCTCCCATGCCTATTTCCAGGGCTCTTTCTCTCCGCAGGGGCCCTGAGAACCTCGCTTCCCCACGTCTCTCCTCTGGGCCACTTAGACCCCTGGAAGCCCCCGGCCTCCGCCCAGCCCGGCGCTGGGAACGCCTCCGACCGCCTCACCTCATCATCGGATTCCCCGTCACTGCTCTCCTCCTCTGGCACGCAGCCCCGGCTCGGGCCCCAGCCGCGGCCCCGGCCTCGGCCTCGCTGAACGCGCGGGCCGGCCCACAGGCGACGGAGCCGGCGCAGGCCCCGGCGGAGCCCCAGCAAACGGAGCAGGGCCGTGTCCTCCCCTGGCTCGGCTCCGCCCGACCCCGCCGCGCCGCCGCCGCGCCGCAGAGCTACCCGCACTCTCTCGGCCCCGCTGCCCCGTCCGCCGCGGCCCCCGCCCCCGCCGGAGCCTCGCGGCCGGCCCGGGAAGCGGCCCCGCGCGGAGCCAGGCCCCGGGCAACTGCCGCCGCCCGCCGCCGCCGCCATCTTGGCACCGTGAGAGGGGCCGGGGAGGCAGGGGGAGGGGCGGCCCGAAAGCAGGGCCGGGGGGAGGGGAGAGAGAGGAGGGTGGGAGAGCCGCGGCTCACGACAACAACCCGCGCCGCTGCTGGTCTGGCGGGAGCCGGGGGCTGGGCTGGCCACGCGCGGGGCACCACGGGAGCGGGAGTCCGAGACCGGTCAGCCGTCACCTTAGACCCGGCCTGAAGAGCAGAGACGCCGCGTCGTGGCCGAAAAGGGGTGACGCGCAGGGGCCTC
Organism: Macrotus californicus; assembly: GCA_007922815.1. NCBI lineage: Eukaryota > Metazoa > Chordata > Mammalia > Chiroptera > Phyllostomidae > Macrotus > Macrotus californicus. The sequence continues at coordinate 91,183 of VMDR010001714.1, forward strand.
AGGGAAATGTAGTCCAGGCACCTCGCTCCTTCCGCCGGGAGCTAGGACCGCGAGAGCTGGGACTGTGGGCTCCCAACCCGACCCAAAGAGAAAGCTAGCTCTGGAGCCACTAGGAGGTGTGATTTTTCGCCCCAGACTCCTCCCATCGTTCTTGTGTAGGCCAGCGGCCCACAGGAACTACCACTCCCAGAATGCAGGGCGCGTCTTTCCCTGGGAAGCCCGAAGACACTGGGAAATGAAGTTCGCGACTTTTGGAGGTTTGGGCTGGGCAAGGGGCGGTGGTCAAGGGTTAGTCTCAGTTCGAAGTGCGACCTGGCCGCCGTTTTACACAGCGTGGAGGAAACAGGCCGCAGAAGCCGCCGCCCGTATCCTCAAGGAGAGGAAACGGATGATTGAAAGCAGAGCGGAGCACGCGTTCCCCTCAAGCCCCAGGCCGGGTGTCCCCAAGACTCAGACGCCGCACACCTTTGCTTGCTGTAGAAGGGGTAGTAACTGGGGGTCTCACAGTCTCCCCCCTCAGGGCTTGCTGCTAAGTGTCTGAACCTCGAACCCTCCTGGCCCTTTGCCTGTGGGGGAGGACGGAGAGGTAGGGGAGGTGGCCGCCGCGCGGAACTGTGGACGCACGCCCACTAGGGGCCGCTACAGGATTAGAGGCAAGGCTGGACGCACTCCTACCCACGCACACAGACTAGTCTGGACTCGGGTTTCTTGTCCTGAGAGGAAAGCACAGAAAACGCTTTATTTGGGTGGTGAAATAAACAGTCCCTGCACAGTTAGCCTTCACTTGTGAAAACCTCACTGTCCTCCCCGCACGGGATCGCTGACCCAGGCTTCTGCAGCCCGCGGTCATCTGTTAGAGGGCTCTTGGCGCCCTTTCTGCAATGCTTCTTAGAGCCGAATTTGCTAGACGGCAGAAACCGCGGCGCCGGGTCAGAAGCCTAGTAGTCAGGTCACCGGCCCGTCTTCAGTTTTTTCATTATTTGGCTGAAGGCAAAGAAGCTCGATATCCCTTCAGGTGGAGGAGGAAGGGGGCCTACAGCGAGGTTGAAGCCCGAGATGGCCTCGAGGTGGAGGAGTAGAGAAAGGTGGAGCGAATGGTCCATCCCGGCGGGAGCTGGCTGGGTGAGTGGCCGCGCATGTGTGCCTGCATGGAAGCCAGGCTGGGGCAGCCGGCCCTGCACAGAGGGCAGCGGTAGGGTGCAGCCCCGTGTGTCCGCAGGTGCTTGGTCATAGCCGAGAAGTCCCGGGAGCGCTGAGGACAGAGGCCACAGGAGAAGGGCTTCTCTCCTATGGCGGGTGGAGGGGAGGGCTGGTGAAGGAAAGAAGGGGGAAAGGCTGGCCTAGGGGTAGAACCGGGCAATGGGCAAGGGAGTTGAGTGGGAGCTAGGCACGCGGAGAGGGACTTCGGGGCGAGCAGACCAGTGCTTGGAGAGAAGCAGACAACTTACATTGGATAGCACCCCCGTACCTGTGTGAACTCGGTAGTGGGTCTCCATCTGATGCTTGAGTGAAAACCTCTTTCCACAAACAGAGCAAGAATAGGGTCTGGACCGAGCAGGAGGAGGCGGAGGAGGACGTTGGCGAGATGGACGGCCTGCTTTGCCCACATGACCCACACAGGTTGCAAGTGCACCTATGGGGATAAAGAAGGCAAAGGAGGCAGAGCTGGGAATCCCAGGGCCGGATCACTGAAACACCCAGGCAAGACATCAGGGGCTATGGTGAAACTAAAGCAAAAGTGCTTTCAGCCTACTCACCTGTGTGCCTCTGATCAGACTCTTCCATCTCCCCAGGGCTGAGCTTTTTGGGGCCCTGGGGGAGGGAACCTGGAGGAAGCAGAGTGAAGTAGGGGCCCTTCTCAGGCTGGACTGCTGCAGCCCCAGCCCTAGCAGAGAGACCATATTACAGGGTTCATGCAGGACAGTGAAGAGCTTACCTGAGGTAGGGCTAGAGAAGGCCAATTCGTTCTGGCTCCAGAGACCTTTGTGGAGATTTAGAGACAGTGGGATCCTAGGGGGTTGGAGGGGGGTGAGGGGGAGAAGGGTAACAGACTTGGCAAAACCTGGGATCCTGACTGATCCCATCCTGGAGAGGAAGGTGTCATGAGCTCTCAGGGGCTGGGCTTTGGCTTCCCCTGTGGTGGGAGCTTGTTGTCCTATCTCCAACTTAGGAAATGTAAAACAGAGATAAGGAATGTGGTGCCTTTCCACCCATCACCACTGCTTCACCTGAGCCACTCCCTCCCAACCAGACTTCCATTAGGCCCTTTCACTCACCTCTGGTCCCAAGGCCAGACCTCTTGCCAAGCTCCAGTAATGGGGGTGCTATGGGAGAAGGGAGTGCCATATCTTTGCGGCAACAACAGGAAGCTCCTCCACAGGGCAGGCTGGCTACCCCCCAACCAAGGGGCCTCAGCCCACCAGGGCCTAGAGGTGATGCTGGTTTGGAGGGAAACTGGGTGGGGATAGGGGCCAGGCAATTTCCCCAGGCTTTCCTTAGAGCCCCCTGGACTCTCCCTTACCCACATGATCACTTTTTGTTTCCCATCTACACCTCTGTGGTCAACAAGGGATTGGTTGAGTTTCTCCTCTGATCTCATCTGCTCCCCCTGACCCTCCTGCACTGCCTCTGCTATCTCAGGACTCTCTCTTAGTGCCCTGTGATCGTGCATTGTCTCCTGTTCTCTCTCACCAGTTCTAATACACTCCTCTGGTTTCTGCTCTCCAAGGCCCCCCACTCCTCTCTCAGAATCCCTTGTGGGTCTCTCTGGCTCCTCCTGATGTTTCTTCAGGTCGTGACTCAGCTCTACTCTAGCCCTGTCTTTTCTAGCTTTCCTGCATGCCTCTTCCAGACACTGCACCCCCAAGGCTCTGGCTGCCTCCTCAAGGGGCCCCAGTTCCTCAGGTTGCAGCTCAACACTCTCCCCATAAACAAAGTACAGAAGCTGTGCAAAAGTGGAAGGGCTGATTCCTTTCACCAAAGTCCAGTGGCCCCTGTGGCCCAGCTGCTGGCTCACACCTGCCAGCACCAGGCTGTGGGCAGGGAACTCCTGGCTCCCCACGGTGATCATGGCATCACATAGTGCTGGCCATAGCCTGGCTGCTAGCCGTACTAGTCGATCAGAATCATAGGGGCTAGGCAGTCTTGTTGGGGACAGGGGCATTTTGCCTTGCCTGAGTACCAATCTCAGAGGTTCTGAGACAAAGGCCACAGTGTGAGGTCCATGGTGGAAAGGGAAGGGAGGAGCAGCATATTCTCAAGCCTGTGGAGGTGAGGGGAGAAAGAGTGAGTTTCTGGTTCTGGATCAGAGCTCTCTGTCCTGAATGGAGCAAATAAACTAACCCAGGAGATGACCTGAGCTTGCCCAGAACCATAACAGGGGCCTGGGGTGGAGTGACAGAAGAATGGAAATTAGATCAAAGTCAGGACTTAATAAAAGGCAAGGACCAGTTAGTTAACAAGTATATCAAGTAGTGGGTTTAAACTTGAATATATTGGATTTTGCCAGTTAGCAATCTCTGACTTAAAGGATAGCAGATACTTATACTTCTGCTTCTCTGAGCCCCTCTTCAGGGAAAGACTGCTGAGGAGGCTAGGCTCTCTTCATTCAAGACAAAGAGATCACCGCAAGACCCAGTCAGGCCAGGGAGTTAGGGATGGAGCAAGACACAGTTTCATGAGAGTTTAGAGGGCTGGTGTGTCCCTACACAAGCTGAGGGTTCTGAGAGGCAGAAAAGTCAGCAAGGCATGGGTCATTGCTGCAGGAGGGCAGGCTCCAAGGTATCAATTGATCATCTCCTTGAGGCTGAAGCTTCTAGAACACATCCTCAGAGAAGGAACTAGAAGAGACCAAAGATGCCTGTCCAGTGAGTTAAGAGAACAGGTGCAGAAGCCACAGGAGACAAGGCTCTTGACCCAAGGATGGAGAGAGGTTTTGGAGAAGACTTTGGCTACTGAGGAAGTGAGAGAAAGGGAGATGAGAACTGTAGAGGGAGAGATTGTTTACTTTCAAAGTTAAGATAAGGAGATAGTTTAATTTTGTTTTTCATAAGCCAAAAGTGAAGAGTAGAAAGACAGAACCCAACAAGGGAGAAATTTATCACACATCAAAACCCACACACTAGGTTTTAAGAAGAGAACTGGGAACCCAGATACAAAGAGACAGACCCAAGTGTCTCAGTGCCCAGCAAGCATATTCCTGGGTGTGTTGAGTTAGGACCCTTGTGGGAGGGAGGATTGTTTCTTAGACAACCCCAGGGAGAGGGCTACAGATTGGCAGGAAGTGAACACAAGAGGGGTATAATGGGAGGAAAGTCTCAGCTGGGGAGAAGAAACCACTCACCATTTGTAGCTTCCTCCTGAACCACCGCATGTTCTGAACTGCTGTTTGGGCTCCTCCTGCCCACCCCCACCCCCACCCCCAATAACTCCGCCCCTGACCTCACAGTCTTCCATTGGGTGTCCCAATTATCAATCTACCACATGGGGTGTAGTTTTATACCCATGGCTCTGCTTCACCCCTCCAGGAGAGAACACCCCTTCTATTTCCAGAGTGCAGGCATTCTGCCTCCTAACCTCCTATTGTCTTATTTCATTTGTGATCTTCTAAAGTCAAAGAAGTATATATCTTAGGCAACAAAAACTTTGAACTAATCAGACCTGCATTTGAGTCTCATCTTTGCCATTTACTAGTTGGGTCGCCTTGGGCAAGTCATCTCTCTGAGCCTTTTTACCTCATCCATGAAATAGGGATAGCCTCTGCTTATCTCATCTGGAGGTGGAAGTGAAGATGAAATGAATGCGAAGGTGGTTTGTCAGTACATAGCGTCATTCAAATAGTATTAATTCTGTTTCTTAGAGGTGTCAGTAGAGCTCTAGCACGTGAAGCTGTTTGTACTATCTCAGAAGTAAAAAGGACTAAAATATCTGGATTCCAAGAAGAGAGTGAAGAATGGCCAAAAGCATGCCTAACTTGGTACTAGGAAGCATTGACTGGTTTGTGGGAATGACCACTGTCATCTGGGCTACCACTGGGGATGGGGTGTGTGAGTGACTCAGATCTTTCCATCAAACTTTGAAGGGGGCAATCCCAGAAAGGGTCTGTAATGGTCTTTGAAGAGAAAAACTTCTTTTCTTGGGTTGATGACAAATGACATTTCTCTGAAATCAGGACTCTGGGGTTTCTTTCACTTCCTGCTCAAAGGGTCAAGGTCCTCGGAGATTTCCCCTCTTTTCACACTTTAGCACTTGTTAACCTGGGGAAAGGATGAGGTCTGAGAAACTCAACAAATTTTTTTTCTGTTTCTTATTCCATTATCCTCATCATGCTGTGGCAAATTTTCATTTATTCAACAAGTGATAAGTCACTTATATGTGCCTGGCATATCATATATTGCCCAATAAATAACTGGAAAATAAACTAATGAGGCACTGGTAGGCTGCTTGTTTGACAAGACATAGTCTGATTCCCCCTTAGGTTTCTCCCTTAGATCCTGATCCCCTCCTAGGCTCAAATATTATGTTTCTAAACTCCTGTTTCTCCCTTTGGCTCCAGGACCCCAAAGTGTTCAGACCAGCCCCTACTTTCTTCTCCCTGAGACCTAACATGCCTTCCCTCTACCTTTCATTCTAGTTTGAGTGCAGGCAGATGTTAACCCTTCCTATATCACACAGGGTGTGCCAATGGGTGGGGCTGGTAGAGGGGCAATAATAGGGTGGGAGAGGGGAAGATGAGTCAGAATGAAAGGGAAAATGCAAATGAGCAAGCTGTATTCATTTGCTACTCTGAATGTTAAATGTTTTCCATTTCTGAGCTTTCTCACTCCTCACACCACCACACCCAGGGACTCGTTAGGTACCCATATAAAAGACACTTGGCTTGGACACATGTAAGCACCAATGTCTGATATTTATTGTATACAGAGGGAAACATCCTCCAACAAAGAAGTACATAATCCCTGACAATATGGAATAAGTGGGGGAAGCCATGAAGGAAAAACCCCACGTGTAGAAGGAAAGGTACAGGGGTCTGGAAGATTATACCACCAGTGTAGTCCTCCTCACCTCTCAGCCCCATATCATGTGTCTGTGACCAGCACCCCCACTGGTATGGTTTGTCCACTGATGATCAAAAGAGTGGGAGACTGCCCAAAAGGAAGCATCCTCTGTAAGCCAAATGTAGTTGACAGGGAGTGTCAACAGGCTTTTATGAAGTCTTAAAAGGGAGCAGAAGGGACAAGGGAACTTCCCATTCAGTGAACAAAAGCCCTCAAGAATGAGAAACCCTTATCTTGCCTCCCATTTGGTGTCTACTCCATCACAAGAGTGTCCAAACTTTTGGTATCTCTGGGCCACACCAGAAGAAGAGTTGTCTTGGCCATGCATTAAATAACAAACATTAATGAAAACAAATAAAATCTCATAAAGTTTCAAGTAAATTTATGGTTTTGTGTTGGGCCGCATTCATAGCCATCCTGGGTCACATGTGTACCACAGGTCATGGGTTGGACACCCCTGAAGGATATCCCTTTAGAGAGCGCCTCTTGCCTTAGAGGTATCTCTAGAGCTTTCTACACCTCAGCCCTTAGTCTGGTGACACTCTAGGTCATGCTCTGTCTCTCCATTTTTTATGACACAGCCCAAGCCATCTTGCACTGAGTGAGCAGGGACAGCAGAAGCAATTGACACTGCTCTTTTTATTTCTGAAAGGTCTCCCTTCCCCAGTCTCAGAAACCTTGTCCACCTTTCATTTCCCAGGCTAACTCAGTAGGAATTACCTGCAGTTGTCTCCCTGGGAACCACAGGTTATGAGGAACCAAGCCTGGATTCTGGGAGAGGGTAGAGTGGGTAGGAGAGATTAGGTAGGACATAATTGAAAGAGAAGCATATGGGAAAAGGAGGTGTGATTTTTGCCTCTCAGTCCTTTATAATACTCATATTTCTAAATAAAGTTAGAAATCTGGTGTTTTTTTATTGTTACTGATAAGCTTGACCAAGAACCCCTTCAAGTATAACCCAGCTTGATATAAAAATGTCAATGCAGCAATACAAGTGTAGATTCTCTTTAAATATTATAATTAAAATAAAAAATCAAATAGACCAATTAAAGGGATAGTTTTATTTTATGAAAATATTCCCCTTTTATTGCATTTATTTTAAATATTGAATAACTTCAAAGCCAAGTGTAACAAGATTCAATTTTTAAAAATTCTATGAATTTCCCACTCTTCCCAGGAACACATCTCTTTACCCAAAATGATTAACAGCCTCCCCTCATCCACAGCATTTTCTATAGATTAAGACTAATTATCCAAATTTGACATAAACTTTCAAATGTTTGATCTTTTTAGTTAAATACATCCAGAGAAGAGACACCACAGAGTGAATTCATTTCTTTCTTCCTTAAATCTATGTTCTATATAGCCCAAGAACCAGCTATAGTCATAGTCAGGTGAGCTAAATCTAGTTCATAGATACCCTATCATAGCACACCTTTTGTGAATTAAGTGGAAAAAGAACTAGACTAGAAAAAAAAAACAACTTAGATTCCACTACATCCTCACAGTGAAGAGCCTTTTTCTTCAGCCCTAATATGGGCTAACTCTTCCAAGATCATCAACTTCCTCACATGGACTGTTTTCAAGAGCAGTACTGAATACCAGTATTGCCTTAAACCCAGGGAGAGGGCCCCACCCTGACATCCTCTGGCTGTGTCCCTCCCCATAGGCTGAGGAGTCCAAGGGCAGCGAGGAAGTGCCCACCTGGAACCTGTGCCATCCCTCAATTCTAGACCATGCTCTGGGAACTCAGAACCCTGGATCTCCTGGCCCAAATGGCCCACTGCTAGGGCCTACACGGGCCTCAACCCTAGGCCTACACTCATGAAAGTGGACTGTGGGACTGATGTAACTTAAGGCCCTGACTGTGTGTGAGGGGCAGGTGAACTGAGCTTGGACATTCAGGCTAGTGTGTGAGATACCTTCAAATGTGCACCAAGAGCAGGTGTGGGAAGAAAAAGGGGAATCTCCATTTCTAGTCATGCCTAGGCCCCATAAGTAATATGGGAGCCTACTTTATTCCGATAGTCCTTAACCTCTTAGGGGGTCACTATCCCCTTCTAAATGTAAGCCTTGAAATCAACTCTGCATCAGAAAATTGTAGACTCTCATTCCATTTTGCATAGAATAATAAGGGATTCACAGACTGCTCTGAAGCCCATCCTTGGACAGGTCAAATACTCCTTGTTTATCCTTGTGACCACTTTTCCCCCTCACCCCCCATAAAACAACATGTGTATAGTTTTTCTTATGATTTCCAAGGGTTCACAGACCCTTGAAATCCACTCACATCCCCTTGCGTCCCCCACCCTTGATTTAAGAACGCTGGGTGTACATGAAAGCACTCTGAAAGCTTTAATACCATGTAATGCTGGAAAAGCCAAGTGAAATTAGATATCAACACCCTGCCCCATAAGCGTAAAAAAGTCATCAGTAAGGACAACCTGAGTGATTTTCTAAAGAGCAGGATATTTCACACACCTCTTCCTGTGCTCCAGTACAATATATATATCTTTCCCATTCACCTGCCTGATGCTTACAGCTTGATATCTTCTTGGAGTGACCAGAAGGATTTGGGGAAGAGTTCAGGACAGGTACTGAAATGCTCCAGACATGACCCACTCCAGATTTTGTCTAGAGTCACCACAAGGCAATTATACTTCATGGAGGGCAAACAACTTGACTGGGGTTTGGAGAATCGCCCCTTCCCAGAACCTCCAGAAGACCATGAGCCTAACTTCCGGGCCACATTGTCCATCCTGGACCCAAAACTGGAAAATCTGCCAAGAGCATCTCAACCAAGAGTCCAGAGACCCTGAAAAGCATGCAGCCACATGTTCCCAGCACAGCCTGGATGCAGTGACCCTTGACAACTTCCCATTGGGCTTTTGACCTCATCAAATCTCACTCTCAGCCCAGGCTGCATCCAAAGACTCTGGAAACGTCTCAAGCGCATACTGGTTTCATCTCTTGTCCAGTGACTTCCAATAACCCATAGAGAGTCACGGGCTTCTCTTTCCAGTTACCAGATCCAGACTCAGTCCAGAGACCCCAGAGTACCTCTCACAGTTCAGAGGCCATACCTCATGGCCAATGACCCCACGCAGGGCTCCAGTAGCCTCCAACTGCACCGTAACACACTTCCAAATCAAGCTGGCATCAGAAATTATGGACCAATTCATAGGGTATGCTGGCCTCTGCCCAGCCAGGGCACAAAGGTGCCCAGAAGTCCCCATTTCCAGCCTCTCCAAGGCAGAGGGTGTTCCCAGAACCTAAAACCCTCAGCCCTCACTTCCTGACCCTCACAGCGACCACTCCATCCCCCATACCCCAGCTGTGCCTGGGCAAGGCCCAAGCCCAAAGAAGAGTAAGAAAAACCATGACACTCACCAGCTCAGACTCTGTTCCTCTCCCCACTCGGCCTCATATACACTCAGGGTGGCGCAAGCTGTAGTGGCCGTTAGAAAGTAGGGACTGTCGCTAAGCCAGGAACGGGAGGCCGGGCGCGTGCTCTTCGCGCCTGTATCCCGAGGCGGGTGCTGATTGGCTGCAGCGCTGGTTGCCCCCTCTTTCCTGGCTCTCTCTTAATGAGCGTGCTCTGCAGCCTGGGAGGCACCTAGGACAGCTCCACGATCTCTAGCCTGCCTCGAGCACGCCGCTGATTGGCTGTGGGACTCGTGCTCCGCTGTGGCTCTGTGGAGGGGTAGAGCCTAGAGTCTGACTGGTCTGCGGACTGGCGCTTCAGGCCTCTAAGTCCAATACCTCAACCTCCAGCCTGCGCCCAATGCTGATTGCTGTGGAATTTGCCCTCTCTCACCCTTTCTATAAGGAGACTGGAACCTGAACCTCCTTCACCTGAATAGCCTTGGAGGCCCCCTTCACAAGAGTTTAGGGATATCGCCCCTTTCTTGCTTCTGTCTTGCCATGCCGAGTAGCTCTCTTTGCAAACCCTTTCACCTTTCTCTCAACTCCTTACAATCTGTGGAAAAGTGTGTGTGTGTGTGTGTGTGTGTGTGTGTGTGTGTGTGTGTGTGAGAGAGAGAGAGAGAGAGAGAGAGAGAGAGAGAGAAAGACACTGGCTGAAGGGCCCTCAAGAGCCAACCAGACTTCAGGTGCCTGTGGGTAGCTCCCCTCTTCCGCCCCCTGCCCTGTCCCACCATTGAAAGGTTGCAGAACAAACCCTGCCTCACCAGGAAGTATATGGGGACAGAGAAGACACATGAGGGGGCAGTGCCTTGATCCATGAATGCCCTAGGCCTAGATATCGCACTTCAAATGCTCATTGACACCTCAACTGTCAGTTGAGCCAGGATTACCTGCTTACTTCGTGTACCAGGCTCCCTCCACTCCCGCCCAACACCGTAGAGAAAAACGGCCAACTGCGCTGCCTTTGCATTAGTTGGCCCGGGCTTAGAGCCCGGCCAGCGGGCTTTCTGCCTAGGCAGGGCTTTGGTGCTGACAGGCTGCAAGCTCGCACCGCGCCAGTCTGCGAGGGCCAACTATCTCCCTTCTCCCACTTCTGTGGTTGAATCGCTGATTGGCTGGCCCTACTCTCTTCTAAGTGGCTTAAACTACGGTTTGCGCTCGGACACATCCAATGAGGTGCAAGGACGCTTTAAGGAGGCGGGCATGCTCAACCGGCTCCAGTTCTGATTGGTCTCGAAGCTTGTTTCCTCGCTTTTAATAATCAGAGGGCACAGAGGCGGGAGTCCAGTCCAACGGTTTCAGGAGGTTAGGATTTTGTCTCAGTCTTCAGCTCGGCTTCCAGGCTCCGCGGAGGGTGTCCCGCGCCTCCGTCCCTGCTACTAGCTGAGAAGCTGGGGGCCGGGGTGGGGGGATTAGGGCAGGAGAAGCATGGCGAGGAAATGCGGAGGCGCCTAGGAGATCTGAAACAGGAGGGAGATAGCCTAAGGGGCAAATCCCTCAAAAAGTAAGGGAAAGACAGGCGTTGTAGCAGTAGTAACAGCAGCTTCCGCTTACTGAGCCCTTTCTGAGCCCTTTCTGAGTACCACCTTTCTGCGTTGTCTCACTGACTTCTAAATAATCCTGTGAGGCAGCCGGTTACTATCTCGGTAGGAAGCAAAGCCACTAGTCCCACAGCGAGTATGGGCATTGCTCAGACTCCGACCTTGTTCTGGTGAGAGTGCAGCATTCAAGGTACACTACGGTTAAGTATGATTGATCTGGTAGATGTGGGGTGGGGTCTGATGTGGTTACATTGGCCCTAGTTTATCTCATCTAAAAATGAAGGGATTTTTTGGTTTTTGATTTTTGTTTTGGACTTGAATCTGACCCTGAAGTCTACAGCACCCAGCGCATATTTGCAACTCCCCAGACAGTTCGGCAAATGCATTTGCATTCTAGAAAAGGATATTTTAAAAATCAACCTCAGAACCCTGGCTGGTGTGGCTCAGTGGATTGAGTGCCATTCTGCGAACCAAAGGGTCGCTGGTTCGATTCCCAGTGGGGGCACATACCTGGGTTGTGGGCCAGGTTCCGCACGGGGGATGTGAGCAAGGCAACAACAGCACAGTTGATGTTTCTCTCCCTTTCTTTTTCCATCCCCTCCCCTCTCCCTAAAAATAAATACATAAAATCTTTTTAAAAATCAGCTGCATAATATCTTTGCCACTTACACTGGAACAGGCCAGTTTTAAATACTTTACATGCATAATTTGATTGAATCCTCATAGCAAGCTCTATTAGATATTTACTGTTATTTTTCTCACTTCACAAATTAGCAAATTGAGGCTGAGAGAAGAAATTGATTCACCTAAGATCTCACCAGAAGTAATTGCCAGAGCTGGAATTTGACCTAGGCTTGTTGCAATCTGACTCTGAAGCCTAAGCCTCTATCTATTGATATTCACTGCCTCCCATCCTAACAGCTACATTGTCCACAGTGGGCACACATGGTCCTGGGCAATCCTCAGCCACCCTAGGAAGAGGAATGATGACAAAATCCATTGGAACAGACAATCAAGGTGAAGGAGGTAAAGACACTCAACTCACATAGCTGGTTCTTGGCAGAGCAAGGAGTAGGATGATACATAACCTTCTGAATTCAAACCCACATTCTTAATCAGTCCTCACACTGCTCCTTTCCCATTTCACAGATGAAGAAACTTTTAGGCCCTGAGGAGAAATCAGAGCTGGAATTCAGGCCTTGTTCTATCAGAACCAAGAAATCATGCCCTGAAACACACTTTCTCCAGGAAGTACTTGTTTGGTAGATCCTGGGTTGGATAAGGTGAGAGGTCCTCTTACCCAGCCAGCCTTGTCTGCAAACAATGAGTTCATCTGCTCCCAATTTTTACCCTAAAGGAGGTTAGGAGTGTTTATACAGCATCAGGACCATTTGGAGGTTCTCAGTGAAAAGCTCTACTCATAATAGCTCCCATTTATCGAACACTTCTTATGGGCCAGGCAAGGTAGAAAGTGTTCACATCATCTATGCAGCATCTCACTGAATTCCTATAATAACTCTGGGACATAAGTATTGTTATTGTCCCTGTTTTACAGATGAGAAAACTGAGACCCAGGAAGGGGTATAACATTTTGTTTACAGAGCTAGTGAATGATAGAAACTGGATGGGAACCCAGAGAGCCTTACTCTAGAGCCCTAAAATCCAGTTACCCAACATGGGCAGGCATGAGAAGATGAAATGAGGGAACCTGGACTCTGGTAACGTGGAGTATGAAGGATTGTTTGCTTCATTCTGGGGGTTGGATTGTAAGGTTAAGAGAGTCAAATATCTGAGAAGAGCAGATAAATTATTAGCTTATTGAGTAACTACCCATTGCTAGAACCTATGTTAAATAAGTTTTAAAAACATCAAAAAGCAGAGAGCCTTTTGGTTAAGAAGCTGAAAACTAGATCCAAACTGCCTGGATTCATATTCTGGTCCTGCTACTTACTAGTTGTGAGAACTTTGGCAAGTTACTTCACCTCTTGGCCTCAATATTCTCATCTGTAAAATGGGGATAATGATAATGATTATCTGTCAGGACTGTTGAGAGGATTAAATGAGCTAAGAGAACAGTGGCATCTCTTCTCTTCTCTGATGCCCTGAAACTGAGTTGCTTTCTCACAGTCACCATCACCTGATTTGACTCTGATGTAGACACTGAAAATTAAGGCCAGATATTTGTCATGGGAAAGTTTTGGGGAAGTATGCTCCCAGAAGAGGTAGCAAGTAGTAAAGGCCCTGAGACAGGAGTGAATTTAGTATGTTTGAGGTACAGCAAGAAGTCAGTCTGGAGCCAAGCAGATGACTAAGGCTCAGGAGTTCAGTTCTACTGCACAAATGTTCATAATAGACACAAAAATGATCCCGTACTTTTCAGAACATAAAGGTCTCTTACCAAGCTTTGATCTCTGGATAAACCCAAGGTCATAGTTATTTTGAGGCTCATAAAGCTTAGAATTCAGGTCTTCTTGCTCCCCATCCAGGGCTCATGTGTATGGGTCAGCTGACTTGCAATCACTCAAATATTTATTTTTTAAAAAAGATTTTATTTATTTGCTCCTAGAGAGACAGGAAGGGAGGGAGAAGGAAAGAGAGAGAAACATTGATCAGTTGAGAAGCATCCATGTGTGAGTGATATATTAATTGGTTGCTTCCCCCACCCTGCACACCCCCAGCCAGGGAACCTGGCTGCTACCCAGGCATGTGCCCTGACCTTTTGGTTCACAGGCCTGTGCTCAGTCCACTGAGCCACACCAGCCAGGACTCAAATATTTATTAAATTCTGTTAGCATATTCCATCTGTGCTGAGCCATGGAGAAGACTAGTCCCTTTGAAATCTTTAAATACAAAAATTTACTCTTTTAGAAAGGAATTATACTTCCAGAACCAAATGAAAAGTATAGCAGCTAAAACCCATAAAGGACACTGAAGCTGGGGGAATTATACTTCCAGAACCAAATGAAAAGTATAGCAGCTAAAACCCATAAAGGACACTGAAGCTGGGGGAAGAGGAGGGAGAGAAATGAGGGAAGACTTTCCAGAAAAGGTGGTGATGCCTGAGTATATAATTTTGGAGTATTTACTATGTGCTAGACATGGTGTATAGCATCAAGTATATAATAGCAAGCAAGAAGAGTCTGAATGTATTAGTCTTCTACGGTTGACATAACAAAATACCACAGACTGGATGGTTTAAATGATAGAAATTGATTTCTCTCAATTCTAGAGGCTGGAAGTCCAATATCAATGTGCTAGCAAGGTCTGTGTCTCCCAAGGCCTCTCTCCTTGGCTTGCAGATGGCTGCCTCTCACTTTTCTCATATGGCTTTTTCTCTGTGCATGCACCCTCCTGGTGTCTCTTCCTCTTCTTATAAAGTGACATAAACTGAATGTATATTCCCCACCACCACACAAAGAAACCCCATATATTAAAATCCTAATGCCCAATGTGACAGTAATAGGAAATAGTACCTTTGGGAGATGATTAGGTCACAAGGAGCCCTCATGAATGGGATTAGTGCCCTTGTAAAAGAAGCCCCAGACAACTCCCTTGCCTCTTACACCATGTGATTTTACAGTGAGAAGATAGCCATATACAAATCAGAAAGCAGACCCTCACCAGATCCCAAATCTGCTAGCGTCTTGATCTTTTCAGTCTCCAGAACTGAATAAAATAAATTTCTGTTGTTTATAAGCTACCCAATTTGTGGTGTTCTATTATAGCAGCCCAAATGGACTAAGACATAAGAACACCAGTCCTATTGGATTAGAGCCCTACCCTTATGACTTCTTTCAACCTTGATTTCCTTCTTAAAGGCCCTATCTCCAAGTGCAGTCACATTGAGGGTTAGAACAACAATATATGAATTAGGAGACACAATTCAGCCCATAACAGTAAATATCTGCCACTGTGAGCCCACAGTCTGGTAGAGGAAATGCATATTATTACTTCAGAGGGAGGGAGCAGAGCAGAATGGTTCAAATGTCAGCTCTGACAGGGTTTGGATGCTACCTGTACCACTTACCAACTGTGCAACGTTGAGCAACTTTCACTTTCTGTGCCTTGAGAAAATCAAATGAGCAGACACCTCTGGAACAGAGTAATTGCTCATTAAGTATTGGTTATTGTTATCAATTGCAAGTAAAACTGCACTAAGTGCTATGTGGAAAATACCACGAGATAGATACTTTAAGAAAGTAAAACAAGACTCTGATCTGGCCAGGGTTTTTAAGGATGACTTCCTGGAAGAAGTGATGCTTGCACTGAGCTATGAAGGATAAATACTCACTAATCAGACTAGGGATTGGGAAGTCTTCCAGGCAGTAGAAAATTAGGTTCCGGAGCTCTGGGGCAGGAGGAAGCATGGCCTGGAAGTTCAATGTTGGTGGAGCAGAGTAAGCAAAGCAAGGGGAAGCAGGAGAGAGTGAGGCTGGGGGTGGTTGGCAGGATGTGACCTAGTAGGCCATGATCAGGACTTCTGGCATTCTCCTAGGATCTGTGCAGTCACAGAAGGAAGTGTTTATTTTTTACAGAGGATAGTTTAATGAACCCCTATGTACCTATCACTCAGTTGTTAACAGTTATCAACATTCTGCCTTTCTTATTTCATCAATGCTCCCTCAATTTAAAAAAAAATTGTTTTTCTCCTTGAACACATTCTAATAATGAAATCTATTAGGACAAAAATTTCTTGAGAAGGGGAAACATAATAAACATAGTTGACTTCATTATTAGGCAGTGATATAATCAAAAAATACAATGTTTCTTTACATTGATTCTTTTGGATTTTCTACACAATCATGACATCTATGAGCAAAGAGAGTTTTATTTCTTCCTTTTCTATTTGTGTACTTTTAATTCCTTTTCTTCTTTTACTGTATTAGCTAAGACTTCTAGTATGGTGTTGAAAAGGAATGGTGAGATGAGACATCCTTGGCAATTTGATCTTAAGTGTTCTTTTTGTACAGCAAGTAGAACTGGAACACTAGGAACCTTCCTTTAATTATGTGCCCAACAGTCCTGAAGTAGAACTCCAAAGAGACTATTTTTCTTAACCTTTTACCTTTTCTATTTCTTTCCATTCTAATACCCATGTTATCTGAGAAGGCATCTAAGAAGCACCTAAGGGATTCTTCACATCTTTAATAATCTTTTTGAATTTTGAAACATGAATTAGTTAGAGCATTGTTTCCTTAATCTTCTGTGATATATGAAATTTGGAAAAAGACACCTATTCATAAGACAACTTTTTGGTTACTGGAGGAATGGCCCAAGGTCCAGGCTGCTGTTAGCATCAACTGTCTTGCATCTGGCTTTGTCCTGGGAACAAAGGCCATTTGAGGAGATCACAATTATCCACACTCTCAAATAGAGGCATTTTTTAAAAAATATTTTATTTATTTTTTTTCTAGAGAGAAGAAAAGGAAGGGAGAAAGAGAGGGAGAGAAACATCCATACATGGTTGCCTCTCTCTCTTGTGCACCCCTCAATGGGGCCCTGGCCTGCAACCCAGGCATATGCCCTGACTGGGAATAGAACCAGTGACCCTTTGGTTCATAGGCCAGCACTCAATACACTGAGACACACCAGCCAGGGCTCAAATAGAGGCATTTGACTACTACTATTAGAAACTGATGGCATCTTTTTCCAACGTGGATCCCATGTTTGGTAGGTTGCTTGTTAAAATGGCCTCCATAATTCTCTTTCTTTTTGCACACCTCACACACTAATCCTGGCCCTAAGCATTGACTTGTTTTGACCAATTGGGTAATAGCAAATATGATAAAAGCAGAGACTTAAAAATTGCTTGTACACTTTGGAAATTTTCCTCTCTTGTGGCTCTTTGGGAACCCTGCAAGCACTACCATATGAATAAGCTTGGGGTGGCCTGCTATAGACACATGGTCCAGTCAGAGCCATCAGCCTAGCCACCTACACCAATTGTCAGCCAGCCATACACATGAGCGAGACCAGCCTAGACCAACCAGTCCCCAGTCATCCCAGTAGCTGACTGAGGCTGCATGAATGACCCCAGGTAAGACTAACAGAAGAACTGCCCAGCTCTGCTCAGCCCAAATGGTCCCACAGAATCAGGAACTAAAAAATCAGTATTTTAAGACACTGTGTTTTAGAAGTGGTTAACAAAAGCTAACTAAATTACCCTGGACCAGAGTAGTTTCTAGGCAACAAATGTCACTTGCCTTGAGTATGGGTATAGATCTTGAAAGTTCAAAAATCAATTTCCAGACTTGTCTCCTTAATATTATGAATGAATTTTTTATTTTTAAAAAGATTTTATTTATTCACTTTTAAAGAGAGGAGAGAAAGAGACAGAGGGAAAGAAACATCAATATGTGACTGCCTCTCGTGCGCCTTGTACTGGGGACCTGGCCTGAAACCCAGGCATATGCCCCAACTGGGAATTGAACTGGTGACCCTTTGGTTCACAGCCCATGCCCAATCCCCTGAGCCACACCAGCCAGGGTGAATTTTATATTTTTTAAAAGATTTTATTTATTTATTTTTAGAGAGATGGGAAGGGAGGGAGAAAGAGAGAGAGAGAAACACCGATGTGTGAGAGATACATTGAACAACTGCCTCTCACATGCCCCCAACCAGGGACCTGGCCTGCAACCCAGGCATGTGCCCTGACTAGGAATCGAGCCATCAACCCTTTGGTTCAAGGCCAGTGCTCAATCCACTGAGTCACACCAGCCAGGGCTGAATTTTTCATGAGATGAGCTTTAATACCAGGGATATATTTTCAAAGATTTTATTTGTTTATTTTTAGAGAGAGGGGAAGGGAGAAAGGGAGAGAAACATTAATGTGTGAGAGAGAAACATCAATCTGTTGCCTCACATACATGCCCCAACTCAGGACCGAACCTGCAGCCCAGGCATGTGCCCTGACCTGAAACTGAAGCAGTGACTTTTTGTTTCATGACACAATGCCCCACCACCTGGACCACACCAGTCAGGGCCAGGGCCTTTTTTTTTTTTAATCATTTTCCCAGCAGGACTGAAAATGGCTCTTTGAAAAGACCATTGCCTCTCTTTTGCATCTTTCCATTTCCAGAACATCTGAAAAGACAGTTAATTCAGTGGGAAATCATAATTCCACTTCATATTTTCAATAGATCTCTTGCTTGGGTCAAGAGATACGTCCCTAGCTGAGCTCAAGAATGTGCTGAAGGTGGTAGTCTACAATGCGAAGAGTAACAGCCACCTACTGGTCACAAGCAACAAGGAACACGAACAGAGCATTGGAATCTGAAGATTCCTAACTCCTGTGATGTCCTTCCAGCGCCCTCTACTGACAAGGCCTAACCTTGTGCCCGCTGGTAAATGTTGGAATTGAGGCAATAAATTGATAACTGACATAGGTGAGTGATGGGGCCCCCGTTATTAATAAAAATGACAGTAGTGAGTTGGATAATATTAAATTCTCAGTGCTTTCTGTGTCATTTATCATCAGTTGGAAGGTTGATGAGGAGAGGCGACAGTGGTCCTTTCTGCCTCCAGGGTCTGTTTACTTGTACAATATTATGACTGATTTGATAGGTGTACAGAGTATGTTATTAAGGTTAAAAATATTTGATGGCACTTTTTCTTGTGTTTTGAATATTTTGTTTATGAAACACTCAAACACTTTATGAAGTGCTGAATAGGTGATGGTGATTCAACTTGTTTGCTAAATGAATATTTAACTCTATACAGTTTCATTGTTTACATAAAGAATGTATATACTTTCAAATAATTGATTTAAAAGGCTTTATATTATTTGGCTAGAAATTGCTGTTTTTAATAAATGTAAATTTTTTTAAAATAAATATTTTTGCTTCCTTCCCAGCCTGCTCTGAGTAGCCTACTCCCCTCTGCTCCCAGCCTGGACCATTGAATGAGGCTGACTCCATCCCAAGGCACGTGTCCCAGGAGTTGTCAGTCAGAGCTCGCCATCCCCTTCTCCTACCATGGTGATTGGACAGCACAGCATCCAACTAGGACAATGAGAAACAACCTAGAGGGGGTACCTGCCATTGCTGGGAGCTCACACATCCAGCCAGGATGAGGAAGTGGTGATGAAAATCCCTCTCTTCCTTCCCCACTGGTTTTTTAATTTCTTTCATTTTTACATTTTCTTTTTCTCTTTAGCACTTACTATTCTCTAACATGTCTGTTTCCCTTATTGGTTCTCTCTCTCCCACTCCAGAAGGTAAGCTCTAAAAAGGGAGAAAATGAGGTCTTGATTTGTTCCCTGCTGGATCCCCCAGAACCTAGAACAATGCCAAATGCACGTGATAGGCAAGAAATAAATATCAGAATGCATGAATGAGTTGATGGCATCCACACATTTACTGGAAAGATATTTATAATTTTAGCACGTAGGATGGGCAGAAGCAACCTGTCTCAACAAAGCTTCCTAGGCCCTCTAGTGCATTGGTATCAGTGACATTGTCTGGCTAAGATAGGTTCTCAGTGAATCTGGAAAGTTAATTCTTATAGCACTACAGTGCTTGAATCCCCAGGACTTCTATCATCATTCTGGAAAACCTTACATGACAGTGTCAGCTTTTCTATATCAGGTAGGTTAACCCACACTGGATTCCTGGTTCTCACCTATAACTCAGGATCAGCAAGGCTGCATTGGAGAGCCAGCAAAGTCAGTGGCCAGATTTCCTGAAGGCTATTACTGTGTCCAGGTCCCCACCCTTCTGAGAAGCCTGTTCCCTGTTGTCTGCTCCATCTCTGACACAGGACACTTTTAGTTCAGTTGTTCTGAGGGGAACTACATAAAAATAAAAAACCATTTCCTTACAATCTGTTAAGCCATTTTGGTTGACACTGTTAAAAGTATTTTTGATCAGTTCAGTGAGTGGGCCATTTGGCGACCTAAACATTTGGTGAGCTGGTCTCTAGTGAATTACCCTGTTTCTTGTCGCTCCATCCCTCAGCCCTGTTTAATTTCTCATTGCAATCCAAAATGAAGACATTTGGACTGGAAATAATGCTATCAGATTAAAATTTTCAAACAATGACATTAGGTACTCTGAAAAAATCATGATGCAAGGATGGATGTAAATTATTTTAAAAATATCAATTGTCAAACTGAATAATCTTTCCTAAATTAAGAAAAGTTAATCACAAAATAGGACAGTTTATAAGAAAGAATGTATCCTGTGCATACACAAACTTCTTTTTTTCTCCTCTTTAAAAAAAAATTATTTATTTACTTTTAGAGAGAGGGGAAGGGAGGGAGAGAAACATCAATGTGTGGTTGGTTGCTTCTTGCAAGCCCTCAACCGGGGACCCACCCACAACCCAGGCATGTGCCCTGACTGGGAATCAAACCAGTGACCTTTCTTTCCACAGGCCAGCACTCAATCCACTGAGCCACACCAGCCAGGGCTTTTCCTCCTCTTTAAAGATCTACAAATGTAGAAACATACAGTCAGGTGTTTGTTTGTTTGTTGTGCATATACACTTTTTATCTTGGAAGAATTTTAGATTTACAGAAAAGGTGCAAAGCTACTACAGAGCATTCTTGTCTACCCTTCTCCCAGTTTCTGCTAATGTTGGCATATTACATAGCCATGGTACAGTCATCAAAATCTTGAAATAAACATTGGTACAATGCCATTAATTAAACCCTAGATTTTATTTGGATTATATTGGTTTTTACACTAAGGTCTTTTTTTCTCTTCCGAGATCCAGTCTAGGGTTGCATTTAGCACACATTGTTTTGTGCTTTGCCTTTTTCTCAGTGAATAATCTGTCTTGGAGATGGTTTCATATCAGCAAATATAAAAGTGGTAACCTTTAAACTTAGCTGCATAGTACTCCACAGTGTGAAAAAAAATGAATTATATAGCTGGTTTCCTTCTGACATGATTTAGGATGTTTCTTAGTTATTGCTTTCAGTTACTCCTTGTACATAGGTATTTGTACAAACTTATAAATGTATATTTAGGATAAATTCCCAGAGGTGGAGTCAGTTGAGTCAAAGGGATATAAGTTTCACATTTTAGTGGTTAAGACAACTTGCCCTTATGGAAGTTACAGTGGATGTATCAGAGGTGTGTTCTTGCTTGATTGCTATATAACACTGTAGTTTATTCTCAGATGGTGAAAGAAAGATTGGCTCAGTGGGGCGAGAGAGAGAGATAAGCCTGGGCATGTGGCAAGGAGACAGGCCATAAGGGCCCTTCAGGGCATGGCTGAGGAGCTGGACTTTTTGCTGAGGGCACTGGGGAGCCACGTTAGGAACAGCCACTGAATGACAGTCTCTCTCTCTCTTTAAGTGTCCTGAAACTCACGTTTTTGCTCCCCTCTCACCCACAGAGATGGGCCTCTGAGAGAAGAGACTAAGGCAGATAAACCTGTTCTGCTGGCTGAGGCCTACCTTGGACAGGTCAAACTGCTGCCAGTCTTGCTGAGCCACACTCTAAAGGTATGTGGCCAGATGGAACCAGAGAAGGTAGTGGCAGACATGTGATAGAGGTGGGGAGTCCTGCCTAATGTCTGCACAGAGGCCAGCTTGACCCTAAGACACAGCATCTGGCAAGGCCTGATGTGTCTTGACTACTTAGTTAAAGTTTAAAGATATTTAGTGATAACTCTTTCCTTAATGCATATCTCATGTCTAGCAGTGACGTTCTTATAAACATTTAATTTTTGATTTTTGTTGGAAAACAAAAGCAATAATCATCATAGAATATTTGGAAAATACCAAAATGCCCAAGGAATGAAATAAAAATCCCCTGAAAGTGTCTCTTCGTCCTTAAAGACCAATGTTAACCTTTGGGAGACTTCATTAACAAGTTTAATGCAAATATGTACATATTGATATTTTTATCAGAAAAGCAATTATACTTGGCATGCTATTTTGTAAACTTTGCATGCTTCTTTTTCCACATACCAAACTTACAAATACATTCCCATGACATTAAGTATTTTTTTGCAGAGTGATTTTTAAGGGAAAAACTGATTTTATTCATATTAGTCTCCATTAATTCCACAAACATTCTTTAAAGACCCTCAGTCCAAAAAACATCATATTAGCTCTAACATATGCTGAGCTCATCTCTCAGAAAAAGCACCAGTCATTTTCAAGTATGACTTTACTTTTATAAGTGCAAATATCTGAGTCACTTCATAGAATCAGCTTTTATATGAGGATGGTGGAGCCCCAAGCATTTGAAATTGGGGTTTAGCGGAGACAGATGCAGCCTCAGCAGTTTATTTTTGCATTTGATTCTGATTACACAGGGTTGAGAAAATTCCTGATTCATAATAAAAGGGTCTACCAGTTCTTGAGCTCTCAAGAATGTTTGAGCTGTGTGCTATGAACTAGGGACTGTTGGAATCCCCATTTCTCAAAGGGGCACATTGAGGCTCAGAGTGTGGTGGGGCTAGTGAGAACCCAGTGCTGCCTCTTTGCTTCTCTCAGAAATTCCCAGTCACAGACTAGGTCACTATGAGCTTGCTTGTGAGCACATATCTGAATTTATAAGTAAGCCAATTAACCCTGGCTGGTGTAGCTCAGTGGATTGAGCATGGACCTGCAAATCAAAGGGTTGCCGGTTTGATCCCGGGTCAGGGCACATGTCTGGGTTGTGGGCCAGGTCCACACACTGATGATTCTCTCCCTCTCTTTTTCTTCCCTTCTCTAAAAATAAATAAACAAAAATCTTAAAAAAAAAAAAAGTAAGTAGATTAGGCCAGCCCTTCCTTTGACACCATTACAAAGCAGCCAAATATGTACCAAGGGATGGGGGAGAAGTTTCATTCCAGGGCCTGCAGAAAAACCAGTTAGGCCAGTTAACCTGGAGGGGCCCTTGCGTGTTAAAATATGGTACATATCACATCTAAGTGGTGTTTTAAAATTCTGGCTTCAAAAGTAAAGCTGTATATTGTTTAGTATTTTAGAAACACCTTTAATAGTCTTTGTTTTTTAAAAGTAATAGATGATCTTTACAGAAATAGTTTCAAACAAAAATACATATAAAGTGAAAATTTCTCCTCCTTTCGCCCTCCATCCCACTTCCCTTCTCAAAGGAGTCCTTCATGGGAAATATGTATA